>JABSNV010001288.1:0-46714 GCA_024085815.1 Flaveria linearis
GAGGCTTATGTTAAGACTCCCACCCCAAACGAGCTAGAAACCGTTCCACTAAGTGTATCTTCTTGGATATCCTAGAGATTCTATGGGATACTATTTCTATGATCCATTGAACAAAAGGAGTTTGTTGCCAGAAACTGAGTTCTTAGAAGCTAAGTTCCTTACGGAAGGACTAGCAGTAGAATTGTGGATCTTGAGGAGGATCAAGAACCACAAACCGATACACGTTTGGTTGACACTAGCAATCAACATGAGGATGTTAAGAATGATCAAGTGGTTGATCAATATACACAAAACGTTCATAGATCTGGTAGAATTAGTAATCCACCTGAAAGATATGGATTTTTTGTAGATGGATGCTATGTGGTTAGATTCCGATGAACCAACCACCTATCGGATGCAATGTCCAATTTGGATTGTGACAAATGCTTGAATCCATGAACGTTAGATGCATTCCATGTATGACAATCAAGTATGGGACTTGGTGTACCACCTCTTAACTCCAAAGTAGTTGGAAGTAAGTGGGTTTTCAAGAAGAAAACAGATATGCATGGAAACTTGGATACTTATAAAGCTAGACTTGTAGCAAGGGTTTCACTCAAACTCAAGGGGTTGACTATGATGAAACTTTCTCGCCAGTAGCAATGCTAAAGTCTATTAGCATATTGTTTGCCATAGCTGCTCATTATGATTATGAGATTTGTTAAATGGATGTCAAAACTGCCTTCCTAAATGGATACCTTGAGGAAGATGTCTACTGGTTCAGCCTGAAGGTTTTGTCGATCCAAAACATCCTAACAAAGTATGCAAGTTAATGAAATCAATCTATGGATTGAAACAAGCATCGGAAGTTGGAATCACCGTTTGATGAAGAAGTAATTAAATTGGATTCATCAAGAACGCTGATGAAGCTTGTGTATATAGAAAGCTAGTGGGAGCACATCATCACTTTCCTAGTATTGTATGTTGATGACATACTACTATTTTGAAATGACATTCCAACCTTGGAAGGTGAAAAACCTGGCTTGGAAGTTGTTTTTCCATCAAGGATCTTGGTGAAGCCGCCTATATTCTGGGAATAAAGATCTATAGGAATAGATCAAGGCGGTTGATTGGTTTAAATCAAAGTGCATACATTGATAAGATCTTGAAAAGGTTCAAGATGGAGAACTCTAGAGAAAGGTACGGTACCTATTCAAAGAGGAACGATATTGAGTACGACTCAATGTCCATCTCAAAGGATGAGCAAGATAAAATGAAGGCAATCCCTACGCATATGCTATTGATCCATCATGTATGCAATGATATGCACTCGCCGGACGTTTCATGCGCTTTAAGCATGACAAGCCGATACCAGCAAAATCCTGGAAATAGTCATTGGATGGTTGTTAGAACATAATTAAGTACCTAAGGAGGACTAAAGATATGTTCCTAATCTATGGATCTGGTGACGAGGGACTCGTTGTAAAAGGTTACACGGATGCGAGTTTCCAAACCGATCATGATGATTCACGATCATAATCGGGATACATTCTCATTCTGAATGGAGGAGCGGTCTCTTGGAAGAGCTCTAAACAAGATGTGGTGGCTTTATCAACTACAGAATCTGAATACGTCACCGCCTCATTGGCAGCTCAAGAAGCTGCATGGTTGAAGAAATTCAATGCCGATCTAGGGGTTGTCCCTTCCATTCAGGACCCCTAGAGATCTTTTGTGATACGAGGGTGCGATTGCTCAAATCAAGGAACCTCGTGCTCACCAAAAGACTAGGCACATTGAACAGAGATTCAACTACATACGAGATGAAGTGAGAAAGGAAAGATATGTATTCGCAAAGTTCACACAGATCAAAATATTGCGGATCCTCTTATGAAGCTCCTAGAAAAGGCAAAGCATGAAGGTCATACATGTGCCATGGGACTTCAATATTCTAGTGATTGGATTGGATCTGTAATTTCGTATTTGGATATTGGAACTCTCTTATTACTTGAATAAAATTATTTGGTTATAATATTTCAATAAATGTTCCAATTAGCATGTTTATCCATAGGTAAATAGTTTACTCTAAATGTCTGTACGTTCATATTTGTGGGAACAAGTATGAGGTAAGATTATTATGAATTTGGATTGGTGGATATTCATAAGGATGAATATAGAGCATTGGTTGCTACTAAAGTTCATAGATATTTGTGGGATACAAATTTGGACTGACCCGCATCTCAAATTTACTACATGGAATCTTCTAGATTGATCATAAGTAAATTTGAGTAAAAGGCGAATATCATTTGGTATCCTCAGACCTGAGATACATATTGGGTTTTGATATTCACCAAGTGCTATACCTTGGGCTAGTCCTTCACTGCCCTGAAATAATGGACAGTACGTAAGGCTATGTTCAGGTGTGACATGAGGTGTTTGTGAGAAACGTATGTAGTCAAGATGGAATTTGTTCCTCTTATTTGTGAGAGCAAAATGTCTAAGGCCTAATTAAGTTAATTAACAAGGAATGATCTTTCTGTGTCTTGGATTTAACATGACATCTATAACAAAAGGATAAATGATTGATTCACCTAAATCATTTCAAGTAGGATCCTTGATGGGATGATGTTATTGAATGGCTATAAGTCATGCGTATTAAGGGTAGTAAACCGTTGTTAGGCGGTATTTACTGCTTGCATCAATCTTCTATGAATCTTGTGCAAGTGGGAGATTATAGGATTCTATATGCCCAAGACACGTAGAATATTGATTCGGTTAGTACGTTATGATCCAAGTCGGGTTATACCCAATAACAAGATTAGTAAACACCAATTAATATTAATTGATGATATGATCATGCAATTAAATATTTACATCAATTAGAAAATGGGTTTTCTAAATAAGTTGCATATGAGATGGAACAACTTATTAGGATATTTTGTTCAATAATATTATTTGTACTGTTATTTAAGTTAGTTAGATATCAATAATAAAAAAAAGTGTATGGTTATACAATAAAAAGGTTAATTGTACAACTAATTAAGTGACTAGTTTAAATAATGTGTTTTAAGTTTAAGGGGAAACCCCTTTTGAAACAAACAAATTCCCCCCCCCCCTTCAAATGGTTGGCGCTTTTGCTTTCTTGAGAACTACTTATCATAACTAGTCCCACACTCAAGACCCACCTCTCTCATACATGCAAAACACAAGAAATAACTCCTCTCTCTCTCTAAAACTCAAGGTTTCAACAGCATTTTGGAGAGGTTTTTGGAGTGCTTTTGGTGTTCTTCTCCCTAGCAAGAAGGTGTTTTGCTATATTGCTTGGGGTATACAAGCTTGAGAGGACCTCTTTTTGGTGCCTTGGTCGTTTTCCCATCATCCATTTCAATTTCTTTGCTATTGAAAGGTAGATTATAGCAGCCTCTTTATGGCTGTCCATAATGTGTTGTTGGTGATTTCATAGCTAGTTTCATTCACATAGAAAAGATCCTTTTGTTCTTGGGTTTGTTTATAACTTAATCATCAAATAGAACCTGAAATTTCAGTTTCTAAACCATGTTATAAAGTTCATTTCCGCTACGTTTTTCACAATGTTTAAATGGTTAAACTATGTACATGTTCTAACAAACCCAACAGATGATGATGATGATGATGATGATGATGATGATGATGATGTTTGATGATGATGATATGATGATGATGTGATGATGATGATGATGATGAGATGAGGATGAGGATGATGAGGATTATGAGGATGATGATGATGATGATGATGATGATGATGATGATGATGATGATGAGGATGATGAGGATGATGACGACGATGATGACGAGGAGGAGTATGATGATGATGAGGATGATGAGGATGATGACGACGATGATGACGGCGGAGATGAGACGAGGATGATGATGATGATGATGATGATATGATGATGATGATGATGATGATATGATGATGATGCTTGGATGATTGATGACGATGAGGATGACGATGAGGATGACGATGAGGATGACGATGAGGATGACGATGAGGATGACGATGACGATGACGATGACGATGACGATGACGATGACGATGACGATGACGATGACGATGACGATGACGATGACGATGACGATGACGATGACGATGACGATGACGATGACGATGACGATGACGATGACGATGACGATGACGATGACGATGACGATGACGATGACGATGACGATGACGATGACGATGACGATGACGATGACGATGACGATTGACTTGACGATGACGATGACGATGATGACGATGACGATGACGATGACGATGACGATGACGATGACGAGGATTATGAGGATGATGAGGATGATGACGACGAGGAGACGATGAGGACGATGATGACGATGACGACGAGGAGGACGATGACGATGACGAGGACGATGACGATGACGAGGACGAGGACGATGACGAGGACGAGGACGAGGACGATGACGAGGACGAGGACGAGGACGATGAAGGACGAGGACGATGACGAGGACGATGACGATGACGATGACGATGACATGACGATGACGATGACGATGACGTGACGATGACGATGACGATGACGATGACGATGACGATGACGATGACGATGACGATGACGATGACGATGACGATGACGATGACGATGACGATGACGTTGACGATGACGATGACGATGACGATGACGATGACGATGACGATGACGATGACGATGACGATGAGGACGACGATGAGGACGACGATGAGGACGACGACGACGAGGACGACGAGGACGACGATGATGACGAGGAGGACGATGACGACGACGAGGACGATGACGAGACGAGGACGATGACGAGGACTGACGATGAGAGACGAGGACGATGACGAGGATGATGATGATGACGAGGACGACGACGATGACGACGACGACGACGACGACGACGACGACGACGACGACGACGACGACGACGACGATGACGATGACGATGACGATGACGATGACGATGACGATGACGATGACGATGACGATGACGATGACGATGACGATGACGATGACGATGACGATGACGATGACGATGACGATGACGATGACGATGACGATGACGATGACGATGACGATGACGATGACGATGACGATGATGATTATGATGATGATGAAAGTAGTATAGTAATGGTAGTAATAGTAATGGTAGTAATAGTAATGGTAGTAATAGTAATGGTAGTAATAGTAATGGTAGTAATAGTAATGGTAGTAATAGTAATGGTATTAATAGTAATGGTAGTAATAGTAATGGTAGTAATAGTAATGGTAGTAATAGTAATGGTAGTAATAGTAATGGTATGATAGTAATGTAGTGATAGTAATGGTAGTGATAGTAATGGTAGTGATAGTAATGGTAGTGGATAGGTAATGGTAGTAATAGTAATGGTAGTAATAGTAATGGTAGTAATAGTAAGGTAGTAATAGTAAGGTAGTAATAGTAATGGTAGTAATAGTAATGGTAGTAATAGTAATAGTAATAATAGTAATAGTATAATATAATAATAGTAATAATAATAATAATAATAATAATAATAATAATAATAAAATAATAATAAATAAAGTGTTGTTATCTTGTCACGCATAATTTTGGTCTGTAAACTCATAGCAAAGCTACGATGACAATTTTGATATTGTTTTGAAATGGTTGTACTTTGTAGTTATAATCAAGGAAATGAAGTTCTCATTTGAAGCATGAATGAGTTGAGTTACTCATGCTTAAAATGAGAAACTGTTGAAGTTTCAATGAAGGAAGACATACCAAATCAAAGTTAGTTAGAAGTAAAATGTTATTTAAGTTGACTACCTTAGACCCAACAAAACGTAGATTAATCTAATTTATGAATTTGGAGCTAGGATCGACACAAACGAGGTGTTTGTTGTTGCTTTGATATTATTATATTAATCTCATAAGTTCGTATTTTTGTTGTAACGTGTTACCTATGTGGCGGCTATCATATATCTCGAGTTTAATTTAAAAAATAATCTTTTATACATAGTTTAATGTATTCAGAAGAGACAAATGATCCAGCCGTGAAGAAATCTTCATCTGAATCAGGCTCTGCAGATTCTCCACCTGGTACAGCATCTGCCATGCCATCCATGCCAGGTGCTGGATTTCCTGCAAATCCTTTTGACTTCTCGTCTATGGCTGGTCTACTTATGTATTGTACCCCTTTTCCTGCCTAAGATTATTTGCACACACATCTGTCTATTTACATGCATGCCACTCATTGACATGCTTATGCATTGCTACACACAAACACTCATGCTTTCCTGTTGCCCGTTAATGGTTATGGCATTGGTATAGTCGTTTATCTTAATAGTTCTTACTTATAACACATTCTTATGTACTCAAGTCATCCTCGTGGACACTTTCTGTCCAATTTTTTTGTTTTTTAGTAAATTATTAGTGTTTCAATATGATTACAACATTAGTATTTCAGTAACAAATGTAGTTTCTAAAATGAATTAGGAGATTTTATGCAAAAAAAGAATACATTTTGAACGACTTTTGTCCTGTTTGACATGCATAGTTTTGTTTGACTACTTTCTGTTAGTCAATAATATTCTTGGATATTATTGACTCATTTATAATAGAATAATTGTAAATAATTAGTCAATGCTGTTAGTTAGAATTGATTGTGGTGGTTACCGTATATACTTCTTAGAATCACTTAAAGTCTTGCATCATATATTGTATGTTGATAAATGAGAATAATCAAGCAATCATAATACCTTTCATGGTATCAGCCTAACCATCCCTTCTCCTTTCATCACCTCTGTTCATCCCCATGGCCGATCAAGAACGAACAGCACCTCCATCCATCCACCACCCCACCCCAACCTTTACACCCGGCATACTCTGTCAATAACATTCAGCAAAAGATTCGGACTCTAGATGGAGTTAAAGTATCGTATTCTCATTGGGTCAAGCTTTTTTCGTATCAATGCTATCAGGTATGATGTGCTAAACCACATTGACGGTTCGCCGGACCCTGATGAAGCAGCTCCGGAATATTCTAATTGGAAGAAATTGGATGCGGTTGTATCACAGTGGATCTACGGAACACTGTCTGATGAACTCTTTGGTCGTGTGCTGGATGAGAAGCTTACCGCGTTTCAGGTTTGGGAGAAGCTTGAAAACATCTTCCTCAACAACAAAGGGTCTCGTGCAGCTGCTTTACAACATGAAATTACCAACATCACTCTTGCTGCCATGCCCTCCCTCGAGGCATATTGTCAGCGAATCCGAGAACTGGTAGACCGACTTGATGCGCTTGGCTACCCTCT
Organism: Flaveria linearis; assembly: GCA_024085815.1. Classification (NCBI taxonomy): domain Eukaryota; kingdom Viridiplantae; phylum Streptophyta; class Magnoliopsida; order Asterales; family Asteraceae; genus Flaveria; species Flaveria linearis. The sequence continues at coordinate 7,284 of JABSNV010001288.1, forward strand.
CAACAATAATCAACAGATTTTGTACCTGGTTCGAGGGTTACCAAAGGAATACGACACAGTTGCGTCGATTCTAAATCAGTCTCTGCCGTCATGGGAAGATGCTTGTATAGTCTCCAATCGGAGGCTCAACGGTTGTCGGTCAGAGATGCTACTCCACCTACCCCACTCGTTTCCGCTGCGGTTACTTCCTCCCCAACACCTGATTACCGTCGCACAGGGCAAAGCACCAACAGGGACTATTCCAATCGTTGGCAGGGTGGCCGGCGAGACTCTGGTCGACAGCCCCGATCTTCTTCTCTCTCTGGTAGGTCAAACTTTCAACAAAACAACCCCACTAATTGGTCTTCTTCACAACAGCCCAACCTCATGCCTTACAACTATTGGGCCCCAACTCCATATTGGGCTCCTCCTCCTTGCCCATACCCTACTCAAGGTTGGGCTCCTCATTGGGTACACAGACCAACCAGCAACCATCACTCCAACTCTCCAGCCCAGTAGGCTCACCAGCCCAAATCTGCTGAGGCCCATGTTGCTGAAATGGACCCGCTTTAACCAACTCAACTTGCTCATGCTGTTCAGGCCATGTCTATGCAGTCCGGGGATGATCAATGGTACATTGATACGGGTGCATCTTCTCATGTCACATATGACCCAGGTAAACTCGATACTTTTTCCACTTATTCACCAATAGCGTCAATATTTGTTGGAAATGGTAATCGTATTCCAGTTAAGGGTTCGGGCTCATCCATCATTCCTACACGTTCTAAACCTTTACACCTAAAGTCTGTTTTTTTTTAATCCTAACATTATTAAAAATCTAATCTCGTTCGTCAATTTAATATTGATAATAATACATCTATTGAATTTGACCCTTTGGATTCTCTGTGAAGGATTTCAAGGATGGCACGATCCTGACTCATCACAACAGTTCAGTGATCTTTACCCGCTCACATCAAATGCTTCCGCCTCTGCTCATTTTCTTGCTTCTCAAGACCCTCCATCGTGGCACAATCAACTTGGACATCCGGGTCTCCCCGTTATGGAGTTTCTTAGATCAAAATTTTATTTCATGCAATAAAATAAAACCTTCGTTTGTTTGCCATGCTTGTCAATTATCTAAACATAAACGCTTGCCTTTTGCAATTCTATTACTCGATCTTTGTTACCTTTTACCATTATGCATTGTGATTTGTGGACATCACCAATATTAAGTCATGCCGGTTATAAATATTATATGGTGTTAACTGATGATTTCTCACAATATACATGGGTTTATCCGCTAAAATTTAAATCCGAAACATTTCAAAAATTTGCTCAGTTTCACCAATATATTCAAACACAGTTTCAATTACCAATAAAAGCATTTCAATATGATATGGTTGGAGAATTCGACAACACAAATTTTAAAAATTTTGCCAACACACATGGCATTCACTTCCGATTCTCTTGCCCCCATACTTCTCAACAGAACGGGAAATTTGAACGTATGATTCGAAGGATAAATGAAATCATGTTCACCCTTCTCAGTCATGCCTCTCTTCCTTCCACCTTTTGGGTCGAAGCTCTTCACACCGTCGCATACCTTCGCAATATTCTCCCAACTAAACTTCACAATTTTCTAACCCCCACGACCCTTCTCTACCTTCGTCAACCCTCTTATGATGATCTTAGGGTTTTTGGATGCTTGTGTTACCCTAACACATCCTCCACTCGTGCGAACAAATTAACTCCTCGCTCCACCCCGTGTGTTTTTCTCGGCTACCCGGCCAACTATCGCGGGTACCGATGTCTTGAGATCTCAACCGGCAAAACAATTTTCTCTAGACATGTTACTTTTGATGAAAATCAATTCCCATTTGCAAACCCTGCTACACCTCCACCAACTCACACCTTTTTAGACCCTGTACCTTCAATATTCACTCCCACGCATGCATTTCCTAACCACACTGGTACAACTCAACCAAATACACCTCCTATCAGTTCAGTTCATTCACCTCAAACTCACGGCCCCACTCAAGCAAATACCACCAACCATCATGAAAAAGTCCACTTCCAACCACCCAACCCACCACAAACCCATGGTCCACACCAACAAACTCAAAACACCACATCAACCCACTCCATGCGAACATGCTCTCAGTCGGGTATTTTAAACCAAAACAACCCTTCTCTCTTCACACACAGACCACCCCTGCCATCTCTCCACTACCTAAATCTCACCTTGCAGCCCTTCACAACCCAAACTGGAAGAACGCCATGACTAATGAATATGAAGCTCTATTGGAAAACAATACGTGGGAACTTGTATCGAGACCTCGGGATGTTCCAATAATTCGTCTATGTGGTTATTTAAACACAAAATCATGCCGATGGTCATTTTGAACGACATAAAGCTAGACTTGTTGCCAATGGCAAAAGTCAAACCATCGGCATTGATTGTGAAGACACCTTTAGCCCAGTGGTGAAGCCCACTACTATCCGCACTGTTATTAGTCTAGTTGTATCTAAAGCGTGGCCACTTCATCAACTAGATGTTAAGAACGCATTTCTGCATGGGCACTTGAAAGAAACAGTTTACATGTTTCAACCTCCCGGCTTCACTTCTCCAACACACCCTAACATGTCGTAAGCTTAATAAGTCACTTTATGGTCTAAAGCAAGCTCCGAGAGCTTGGTTTCAGCGTTTTGCTGGTTTTATTACTCAGTGGGGATTCAAAAGCAGCCAATGTGACAACTCCTTATTTGTATACAAAAATGGCTCACAATGGCTTATTTACTGCTTTATGTGGACGATATTATTCTCACTATTTCAGATGAGAACTTGCTGCATCACATCATCAGAGATCTATCTTCGGAGTTTCAAATGAAAGATCTTGGTCCTTTTCATCAGTTTCTTGGCATTGCGGTTCAAAGGACACAAAATGGGTTATTTTCATCTCAATCTTCAAATGCCGAGTCCATCCTGGCACGAGGCCACATGGCTACATGCAAGCCGGCAAGCACACCGGTAGAGGTCGGTTGTAAACTCAGTGCTACCTCCGGTGAACCTTTTCAGGATGAATCCTTATATCGCAGTTTAGCAGGTGCTTTGCAATATCTCACTATTACAAGACCCGACATATCCTATGTTGTTCAGCAAATATGTCTCTTCATGCATTCTCCTCGTGAGCCACACTTTCAGTCTCTCAAACGGATTCTTCAGTATGTGAAAGGCACCTTATCTCATGGTTTGTTTATTTCTCCATCCCCATCCATGAATCTTACTGCATATTCGGACGCGGATTGGGTTGGCTGTCCAGATTCTAGACGGTCAACATCCGGTTATTGTGTCTTTATGTGAAATAAATTGATATCTTGGTCCTCGAAACGTCAACCCACCATTTCACGGTCTAGTGCTGAAGCCGAATATAGGAGAGTTGCAAACACAGTTGCCGAAATCAGTTGGGTCCGAAATTTGTTACTTGAACTTCACGTGCCAGTTACTCGTGCCACGCTAGTGTACTGTGATAACATCTCCGCAGTTTATCTTGCTAAAAATCCAGTACAACATCAACGGACCAAACACGTAGAGCTTGATATACACTTTGTAAGAGAAAAGGTTCGCCTTGGTTCAGTAAAAGTCCTGCATGTTCCTGTTGATTATCAATACGCGGATATCTTCACCAAGGGTTACCAAAACATCTTTTCTTACGATTTCGATCCAGTTTTTGCCTTCGATCATCTACGGCTCAAACTGCGGGGAACTGTTAGTCAATAATATTCTTGGATATTATTGACTCATTTATAATAGAATAATTGTAAATAATTAGTCAATACTGTTAGTTAGAATTGATTGTGGTGGTTACCGTATATACTTCCTAGAATCACTCAAAGTCTTGCATCATATATTGTATGTTGATGAATGAGAATAATCAAGCAATCATAATACCTTTCACTTTCCACTCTAGATAATATTCTTTAGTTTACAGAGAAACATGTGACCCAAATTGACCTTTTTATAAGCACATGGGTGAAAATTGTTACCCTACAACTTTTGTTTTATTCATGAATCAATGCACTTGCAGGACTCAAATGTGAAAGAATTAGCAGAACAAATAGCAAAAGATCCGTCATTCAACCAAATGGCAGAGCAACTTCAGAAGACTTTTCAAGCTGGTGAAGGCGGTGTCCCTCAGTTCGATACACAACAGTATTATACCACCTTGCAACAAGTTATGCAAAATCCTCAGTTCATGAGCATGGCTGAACGCCTTGGTAGTGCCTTAATGCAGGTGTTTAGTTTCTCTAAGCTTGTCGTATACACATAATGTACTTCAACTTACGGCCATAGCATTACATTTGTGTATATGTGGCAGGATCCATCAATGTCTCAGATGCTTGAGAGTTTATCTAATCCAGCTCACAAGGATCAGCTTGAAGAACGGATGGCATGTGTTAAGGAAGATCCATCCTTGAAACATATTTTAGAAGATATAGAAACCGGTGATCCAACTGCAATGATGAGGTATAAGCTTTTGTATGATGATTGGTATACATCTATCTTCAAACTGGCAACTAGAATTGTGAAGTAAAAAATCTTCTGTATTCAAATGCTTATAACTTCCTAATCGTATTATTTAAAGATGTTATACAAATAAAATTTAGTACATTAGTTATTTATAGTGTTTTTAGAAAGGTAAAAGCATATGTTGTTGGGCCAGCCCAACCATCTTGACCCTTTTTGACTCATACGTTCAGTTACTTCTTTTGACATGTTAGCCAGCCATCCAAACCTACCCGTTTGATATCTCTCTTTAGTTTTTTAAGAACAAATACTAAGATTGTGATGCATGGTGATTCAGTCATGATGCAGGCACTTTCTTTGATCGTTCTCTTAACTCAACATTGCTCTTTTTGGTTGCTTATTAATTTTATTACATTGAATCACGATAATGTGGACTTTAAGCTATATGTTTGTATCCTCTTTTTTTCGTGGTCACATATTTGTTGATCACGTAGATCTGCTGTGTCTGGTTTGAAGAATTCTGACCTCACTTTGTATGTTCTTAATTGTAACTATTTATTACTCTCCAATTGAGCTAAAATTGTAGGTACTGGAATGACAAAGATGTTCTACAAAAGCTGGGTGAAGTAATGGGTCTACCAGTTACAGGAGACCCTACTGCTTTTGCTGGAAATTCAGGAACAGGTGAAGCTGAAGAAAAGTAAATAAAGATGAGTCTATTGTTCATCAAACTGCCAGCGTTGGTGATGTGGAGGTACACAATTTTTAAATATAGTTCTCTCTACTATTATTTTGTGATTGTAGTTATCAATAAATTCTGGACACCTCTACCAACAATGAAGTTGAAACTTGTTCAAAAACTTTGATTTTCCATGTAGATCCTTTGTGTTTTTAATAAAACAATGGGATGTATTAATTGGTTGTAATTTGGTTGAGACATTTAAATTTACAAACCATGCAGTCAACCAAACTGTTATTCAGCTTATTTTGCTGTTCCTCTTTAAATCTCATGCCTTTCTGAAGGATTCTATATATGCCCAAGACACGTAGAATATTGATGCGGTTAGTACGTTATGATCCAAGTCAGGTTATACCCAATAACAAGCTTAGCAAACACCAATAAATATTTAATTGATGATATGATCATGCAATTAAATATTTACACCAATTTAGAAAATGGGTTTTCTAAATAAGTTGCATATGAGAGGGAACAACTTATTAGGATATTTTGTTCAATAATATTATTTGATGTGTTATTTAAATTAGTTAGACACCAAATAATAATGAGAGATTATAACTTATAAGTTAAATGATTAATTGTATAAGTTATATAACTTGTATATACAATTAAATGGTTAATTGTATGTCTAGTTACAAGACCATTTAATATGTGTGTATGTGTTTAATTTAAAAGGGGGAAACCCTTCTGAATTATATTTTCGGCCGCCCCCCCCTTTTATTCTATTGGACCAATTTGCCTTGTAGAACGCACACACATTAAGTTGTCTTGGGGTCCTCTCTTCCACAACTATTCTCATTGCATGCAAAACACAAAACACCACTTCTCTCTCTCTCTCAAAAGCTACGGCTTCAAGCAGCAGCATTAGAGGATATTGGAGAGCTATTTTGTGTAGTTTTGGTGTTGGTTCTTCCTAACAAGAAGGTGTTTAGCAAAGGGCTTGGGGTATACAAGCTTGAGGGCTCCTTTCTTGGAGTCTTGGCTGATTTTGGGCATCTCCATCTTCATCAAACATCCACTTTTGGTCATAATAAGCTGCTGGAAGAAGGTAGTTTGGCAGCTTGTTTGGTTGTCACATTATGAATGTTTTATGTGTTTATATAGCTTGCTTATTCACATATTAAAGATCCTTTTGATTTGGGTTTGTTTTTCCATCTTAAAACATCATTTAGAACATGAAATTTTCAGCTTATAAACATGTTATAAAGCTATACTTCCGCTGCATTTTTTTCAGAAAGTTTAAAAGGTTAAACTAGTTTTTGTGTTCTTGCAAACCCATCAATGGCATCTAGAGCCGGTCATGTGGATAGCTAGCTTGTATGGTCTTTAAAAATTTGTTTTATGGAGTTTAAAACCCCTTTAGGGGCTGCTATGTTTGTATGATTGATTCCCTAAACTTTCAAGGTCATATCACACATGCTAGTGATTAAACCTTGAAAGTATATATTATGATATGTATATTGTTTGGACAATGTTTAAAACCCAAAATTTCAGTTTATGTTGGCTGAAATTTGGTGGTTTTAAGTGGGGTTTCATTATATGTTTGGATGATATGATCATTGGTTGTTAGTGTGCATAACCTAGCCTTTGGTCTTATGATTTGGATGATTGGAATGGTTGTTTTTATTCATTCAATTGGGTTGTAATCTTTATGTTTATCATTTGGGTTGTAATTATTTATTCATTTGGTTATATAATAAATAGATTAGGTGCATTTCTTTTATCAGAAAAATGTATTAGGATATAATTTTTGTAAAAGGAAGATGCACAAGATAAAGACCCAAAGATGGACATCAAAGACATGGACCTTGAAGTATTTGGATATGGATTCAAGTGGGAGTCTATGGACACATATAATGTGTCATTACAAACCCTTAGGAAAGACCTTATGACAACGCTTGTGATGGCAAACAAGTGTTGTCAACTTAGTGGCTAAGGTTATGCACTCATGTTTATATGTTTATGCTTGTTTGAATGTTTGTTATTTGATTGTTTGGTTGATATTTGGATATACATTACAAACTCATTAACAAACTTAACAAGCTAAAAATTGATGGTTCTTAAAAGTTAATAAAAGGTTATTAAAATGATTTAATGATTTTAAAGATTAAAATAGGTTTTAATCAAAGGACCATAGGGTACCTTGTATTTGAAAGCATGCAAATACAAGTACATAGAGTTTTCTAAACTAGAATTATGAAACCTCTAAATATTCAAAATAAAAAAACAAGATCAACACCGTCCTTTTACACAACACTTAAGTCACTTGGGAACTCTTGGTGGGATAAAGGTCACCTAACCATTTTAAGGGAACTTATGACTTAAGGTGAGAATGCCATATTCGTGCGATAAAGGTCACCTAACCACTCATTTTGGCAAACTCACACGTGTGTGTAAGTAGGATGTCTTGATTTGCAAACCATGTTAAATGGATCACCTACAAATATGGTTTCCATGTTGTTGATGGGATTAACATGCCGACTTTACATATGATGTTTAAAGTCGATCCCATACCTCTAGAAGTTGCAAATGGTTGCAACCGTCAATCGTTGACCGCCTTATTAGTTTAAATCGTGGGATAAAGGTCACCTAACCACAATTTAAATGTAATGTTGGGTTCTAGATTTTAATATAAAAATGACCTTAAAAGGCATTAATTATTAAAAATAGCAATATCGAAAATACTAAAATAGATCTTTGTTAAATATTGTAGATGGCCACCAATAATGAAAATCACGATAACTCATCCGCGTCCAACCAATCATTACGAGCGATCCTCCAAAAGGAACGTCTAAATCATAACAACTTTATTGATTGGTATCGAAACTTGAGAATCGTTCTCAAGCAAGAGAGAAGATCATATGTTTTAGACGACCCTATCCCCGATCAACCTACTGAGGATGATGAGGAGGCCTATAACGATTGGCTAAAATACACTGAGGACTCCGTCCAAGTGTCTTGTCTCATGCTAGCGAGCATGACTCCGGATCTACAAAAGGAGTATGAACATCACGGAGTTTACGACATGATAACCCAACTAAAGGAAACGTTCCAACAGCAAGCAAGGGTTGAGCGCTTCGAAACGGTTTGAGCACTCCATGCATGTCGTATGGACGACAACCAATCTGTTTCATCTTATGTACTTAAGATGAAAAGTCATATTGACCGCCTCGAGAGGCTTAATTTTCCCGTCTCGAAGGAATTGGCCACGGATTTGATCCTCAATGGCCTTACCAAAAGTTCGAGACTTTGTGTTGAATTACAACATGAATGCATGGGACAAGTGCATTGGTGAGCTTTACTCAATGCTTAAAACAGCCGAGGCGGCCATGGGTAAAAGGGTTTTACCCGTTCTCACCATCAATGAAGGTGGGAACAATAAAAGGCCTCATCCCGCACCCAAGGCAAAGGTTGCCATGGGTAAGGGACCTGTTTGGGGAATGGGGAAAGGGGTGGAAAGGGTGCCACCCAAACCACAAGAGAAAAAGCAAAAGGTTGCTACTAATGACCCATGCTTCAAGTGTGGGGAGATAGGACATTGGGCAAGGAATTGTCCTGTCCATCTCCAAGAGTTGAAAGCGAAGAGGGATGCCGGGCAGACCTCAGGTACAATATACATGATTCATATTGATCTTAATGTTACATCTTCTAACACATGGGTATTGGATACGGATGTGGAACCCATATTTGCAATTTGTTGCAGGGGTTCACAAGAAGTAGGGACTTCAATCAAGGGGATGTTAGCCTCTTCATGGGCAATGGAACTAAAGTTTTAGTTGAAGCTCGTGAGGACTACATCCTAAAACTTCCAAGTGGCTTGGATGTTATTTTGAAGAATGTTTCTTATGCTCCTAGTTTGACTAGGAACATTATTTATGTATCCCAATTAAGACATTATGATTATGTATTATCTTTTGTTGAAAATGATATTCATGTTTCTTTAAATGATATGTTCTATTTTAAAGCTATTCCCATCAATAGGATTTATGAATTGGTTCATGAAAATACTTTAAATAGTTCATTGTACCAAACTATCACCAAGAAACTCAAATTGGATTTGAGTGATACCTATCTTTGGCATTGTCGTCTTGGTCATATAAACAAGAAACGCATACAAACACTTTAAAAGAATGGTCTTTTAAAAACAAATGAATGTGATTCATTTGATGTTTGTGAATCTTGTTTACAAGGAAAAATGACTAAGGCACCCTTTAGTGGAACTAAAGAAAGGGCAAAAGATTTATTAGGAATCATACATCGGATGTATGTGGTCCTTTTAAACCAATGACTAGGAATGGTGAAAGATACTTCATTACCTTTACCGACGATTATAGTCGCTATGGGTATGGGTACTTATTAGGCACAAAGATGAAGCTTTTGAAATGTTCAAAATCTTCAAGAATGAAGTAGAAAATCAACTCAATAAGTCAATTAAAGTTCTCCGTACCGATAGAGGAGCCGAATACCTAAGTGATGCTTTTCAAGATCATCTTAGGAGTTGTGGGATTGTCTTACAACTCACTCCACCTGGAACACCACAACATAATGGTGTGTCTGAGAGGAGGAATCGAACCCTATTGGATATGGTGCGATCTATGATGGCTAGAAGCTCATTGCCTCTATTGTTTTGGGGTTTCGCTTTGCTCTCTGTGGCCCGTATTCTAAATATGGCCCCAACCAAAAAGGTGGAAAGGACACCTTTTGAGATATGGCATGGAAGAGTTCTATCCCTATCATACTTAAGGGTCTGGGGTTGTGAGGCTTATGTTAAGACTCCCACCCCAAACAAATGGAAGTCCGATCCACCAAGTGTATCTTTGTTGGATATCCTAGAGATTCTATGGGATATTATTTCTATGATCCACTGGAACAAAAGGTGTTTGTTGCCAGAAAGGGTGAGTTCTTAGAAGCAAAGTTCCTTATGGAAGAAGCTGGCAGTAGAACAGTGGATCTTGAAGAGGATCAAGAACCACAACCTGATACACGTTTGTTGAAACTAGCACTCAACATGAGGATGTTGAGGATGATCAAGGGGTTGATCAATACACACAAGACGTTCGCAGAAGTGGTAGAACTAGTAATCCACCTGAAAGATACGGATTTTTCATGGATGGATGCTATGTGGTAGATTCAAATGAACCAACCATATACCATAATGCAGTGTCCAATTTGGATTGTGACAAATGGCTTGAAGCCATGAAGTTGAGATGCAATCCATGTATGACAATCAAGTTTGGGAACTTGTTGTACCACCTCTTAATTCCAAGATAGTTGGAAGTAAGTGGGTTTTCAAGAAGAAAACCGATATGCATGGAAACTTGGATACTTATAAAGCTAGACTTGTAGCAAAGGGTTTCACTCAAACTCAAGGGGTTGACTATGATGAAACCTTCTCACCTGTTGTGATGCTACTAAAGTCTATAAGGATATTGTTTGCCATAGCTGCTCATTATGATTATGAGATTTGGCAAATGGATGTCAAAACCGCTTTCCTAAATGGATATCTTGAGGAAGATGTCTATATGGTTCAGCCTGAACGTTTTGTCGATCCAAAACATCCTAATAAAGTATGCAAGTTAAACAAATCAATCTATGGATTGAAACAAGCATCGAGAAGCTGGAATCACCGTTTTGATGAGGAAGTAAAGAAATTTGGCTTCATCAAAAACGCTGATGAGGCTTGTGTGTATAAGAAGGCTAGTGGGAGCATAATAACTTTCCTAGTATTGTATGTTGATGACATACTACTATTTGGAAATGACATTTCAACCTTGGAAGGTGTAAAAATCTGGCTTGGAAGTTGTTTTTCCATTAAGGATCTTGGAGAAGCCGCCTATATTCTGGGAATAAAGATCTACAGGGATAGATCAAGGCGGTTGATTGGTTTAAATCAAAGTGCATATATTGATAAAATCCTGAAAAGGTTCAAGATGGAGAACTCTAAGAAAGGTACCGTACCTATTCAAAGAGGAACGATATTGAGTACGACTCAATGTCCTAGCTCAAAGGATGAGCAAGATAAAATGAAGGCAATCCCACACGCATCTGCTATTGGATCCATCATGTATGCGATGATATGCACTCGACCGGACGTGTCATGCGCCTTAAGCATGACAAGCCGATACCAGCAAAATCCTGGAAACGGTCATTGGATGGCTGTTAAAAACATACTTAAGTACCTAAGGAGGACAAGAGATATGTTCCTAATCTATGGATCTGGTGATGAGGAACTCGTTGTAAAAGGTTACACGGATGCGAGTTTCCAAACCGATCGTGACGATTCACGATCACAATCGGGATATATTTCATTCTGAATGGAGGAGCGGTCTCTTGGAAGAGCTCCAAGAAGGATGTGGTGGCTCTATCAACTACAGAATCAGAATACGTCACCGCCTCATTGGCAGCTCAAGAAGATGCATGGTTGAAGAAATTCATTGCCGATCTAGGGGTTGTCCCTTCCATTCAGGACCCCCTAGAGACTTTTGTGATAACGAGGGTGCGATTGCTCAAATCAAGGAACCTCGTGCTCATCAAAAGACTAGGCACATTGAGTGGAGATTCAACTACATACGAGATAAAGTTGAAAAGGGAAAGATATGTATTCGCAAAGTTCACACGGATCAAAACATTGCGGATCCTCTCACGAAGCTCCTTGAAAAGGCAAAGCATGAAGGTCATGCTTGTGCCATGGGACTTCGATATTCTAGTGATTGGATTTGATCTGTAAATTTTGTATTTGGATATTTGGAACTCTTTATTATTTGAATAAAATTATTTGGTTATAATGCTTCAATTAATGTTCCAATTTAGCATGTTTAATCCATGAGTAAATTGTTTACTTTAAATGTCCGTAGTCGTTCATACTTGTGGGAACAAGTGTGAGGGTAAGATTATTATGAACTTAGATTGGTTGATATTCATAAGGATGAATATAGAGCAATGGGTTGCTACCAAGGTTCATAGATATTTGTAGGATACAAATATGGACTAACCCGCATCTCAAATCTTATTACATGGAATCTTATTGATTGATCATAAGTAAATTTGAGTAAAGGAGAATATCATTTGGTATCCTCCGACCTGAGATACATATTGGGTTTTGATATTCACCAAGTATTATACCTTGAGCTAATTCTTCACTGTCCTGAAATAGTGGACAGTACATAAGGGTATGTTCAGGTATGACACGAGGTGTTTGTGAGAAACGTATATAGTCAAGATGGAATTTGTTCCTCTTATTCGTTGAGAGTTAGATGTCTAAGGCCTGATAACTTAAAACAACAAGAAATGATCATTCTGTGTTCTTGGATTTAACATGACATCTATAACAAAAGGATAAATGATTGATTCACCTAAATCATTTCAAGTAGGGTACTTGAATGGAATGATGTTATTGAATGGCCATAAGTCATGCGTATTAAGGGTAGTAAACCGTTGTTAGGCGGTATTTACTGCTTGCATCAATCTTTTACGAATCTTGGGCAAGTGGGAGATTGAAGGATTCTATATATGCCCAAGACACGTAGAATATTGATGCGGTTAGTACGTTATGATCCAAGTCGGGTTATACCCAAACAAGCTTAGCAAACACCAATAAATATTCAATTGATGATATGATCATGCAATTAAATATTTACACCAATTTAGAAAATATTTTCTAAATAAGTTGCATATGAGAGGGAACAACTTATTAGGATATTTTGTTCAATAATATTACTTGATGTGTTATTTAAATTAGTTAGATGACACCAAATAATAACGAGAGATTATAACTTATAAGTTAAATGATTAATTGTATAAGTTATATAACTTGTACATACAATTAAATGGTTAATTGTATGTCTAGTTACAAGACCATTTAACATGTGTGTATGGTTTAATTTAAAAGGGGGGAAACCCTTTTGAATTATATTTTCAGCCCCCCCCCCTTTTATTCTATTGGACCAATTTGCCTTGTAGAACACACACACATTAAGTTGTCTTGGGGTCCTCTCTTCCACAACCATTCTCATTGCATGCAAAAAACAAAACACCACTTCTCTCTCTCTCAAAAGCTACGGCTTCAAGCAGCAGCATTAGAGGATATTGGAGAGCTATGTTGTGTAGTTTTGGTGTTGGTTCTTCCTAACAAGAAGGTGTTTAGCAAAGGGCTTGGGGTATACAAGCTTGAGGGCTCCTTTCTTGGAGTCTTGGCAGATTTTAGGCATCTCCATCTTAATCAAACATCCACTTTTGGTCGATAATAAGCTGCTGGAAGAAGGTAGTTTGGCAGCTTGCTTGGTTGTCACATTATGAATGTTTTATGTGTTTATATAGCTTGCTTATTCACATATTAAAGATCCTTTTGATTTGGGTTTGTTTTTCCATCTTAAAACATCATTTAGAACATGAAATTTTCAGCTTATAAACATGTTATAAAGCTATACTTCTGCTGCGTTTTTTTTCAGAAAGTTTAAAAGGTTAAACTAGTTTTTGTGTTCTTGCAAACCCATCACTTTCTTATTCTTCTTTTTTTTTTGGGGGGGGGGGGGAATATGAAATTTTAAATGATGTTTTTAATAAATAGGGTTTAAAGAAAGCATTAGAGTCTGGTGCGGATAAAGATGAAGAAGACGCAGAGGGAAGGACAGCATTGCATTTTGCATGCGGATATGGGGAGGTAGATCCATCATCTGAGTCTTTACTCTAGCTTTTCCTCTGTAAAGGAACTTGGTCTTTAACCTAAGGGGGTGTTTGGGATTGCTTATTAAATTTCTTATCTGCTTATTTCATTTTGATACAACAACAAACTTATGACACCCTACCTCTTGGGTTGGGTTGGGCTGTCATGTCAATGGTTGGACCCATTCGAAGCCTGTTCAAAGCAGAGGAATATAATATAATATAACAATTAAGTTATTGCAGAATGGTAGCCTAACCTAGTTAAATTAAATTGGGTCAACATAAGTCAACCACAATATCTAAGTTGACACAATCAATTGTTTATCAAATACACCTAAATCAACCGTCAATCATATTGTCTAAGCAACCATTGTATCAAATATTGTATTATGCAAATTAAAAAATTATAAGTCATCTCCAATGCTTCACTTCCTAGTGTGGGTCTCATCATATCTAGGGTCGTCTAGCCCCCTGATTCTTGTTTTGTGCAACATGCTCAAATATGAATACGCCAGCTATACAACCATTAATTCTATTAGTAATGACACAAGACAAATAACATAGACAGTGCATATATAGTCAAGTAAAAGCAAAATTTAAATAATCAAGCCCTGAATGGATGATGTACTATTGGCAGTCACCTGTAAGGATCAGAAATGGTTACCCAGTAGCTGTCATCACCGAACTACACATACATGATGCCATAATGTCCATATAAACTTAACACGGGGTTGGTTTCCCAGCCCACAACATTAATCACATGTAGTTTCCATCCCATTAGAAAGTAACAGTGGAAACATGTCCCATTCAAGTTGTACTACCCACATATGTGCTTGCAGTTCGCTCACTTGACATGAGTTAATGTACATCAAGTCCAAATTAGGTATGCCTCTTGAAACATGAGCATGAACAGTCCCAAAAATAGTAATTTAAAAAGGAAAGTAAGTTACCGGGACTTACCTAGTCCTTGGTAAGTATGAAGATGTATGAAATCAGCTGGTACTACTAGATCCCTAGATAGTAACAATAATATATTACAATATGAAAATATGTACATGGGGATGTGTTGTATACTAGACTTATGTTTACCTTAGAAGTCCAAATGAACCCCTTATGTGTCCCAATGATAAGGCTTAGCTTATATTCTAAGGAATGTCGAAGCCTTGAGGAAATTCTGAAATAAGGAATCTTCATTGTGTTTAATGGTGGTTTGAGTGTTATCATGGTCTATAAGTGTGTTCTAATATGCTAAACTTAATCATATTAGCTGGATGAATCACCATACGTGTACACCGACTCGCAAAGCATGAATGGTCCAAATAATTATTGAAGTCTAATCTAACAGTTTGGTCAAATAATTTAAATCAGTAACTGGGCTTAATGTCTAAATTAGTTAAGTATGAAGTTAATGGGCTTCATGGCCTAAAATATTGTTCATTAAGGTTATGGGGCCAGCCTAAGGCCTAATAGGCTTATGGCCTTTAAAAATAGTTTTAAGTCACAAAATCCGCTGGGATAAACTTGTCAAAATAAGTGTTGGGCTTGCGCACTAGAATGGTGTGAAAAATAGCTATTGGGTCGGCTAGACCCAACAAGACCGTTTTAAGTGTTAAAACTGGCTTTAAAAGTCCAAACCACTTGAGAAGTTTCTAACTTTCTTAAAATGTTATTATTAAGTAAATGTGCTAAAAGTTTCTGGTGAAATTGTTTCAGTGCGACCCAAGGGTCTATCGAGTCTCAACGGCATCCGTTTAGCTAAACCGTTTAGTAAAATGTGTTTTGGGCTAAATGAATATTTAAAGATTATTTTATAAAATGCTTCTTGAGTATAAATAAGTTAAAACTACTTAGCCCTTGTTTATTTCCGAAAAATTCATTTAAAACCTCTTAAACGTGCAAACTGTTGTACAAAACGTTTAATTAACTAACGTAGGCCAACATAAGTCATTGTAATGTTTTAATAGGCTATATCACACTAACCAACATAATATTATATCACAAACAATCAGATTGTAATCCAAACATAATATCATCGTTTTAAAGTCTACTAGGCTAATGTTGTCGGGTTTATCTTGCTAATAAACTTTGAGGATGAAATTTTAGATCAATCTTTAATTTTTAGTTTTTTTTAATTCACGTGGAGCAGGCCCTCAAGTAAAAAGCAAGGAGTCAACATAAAGGCAAAAAACAATAAAAAGAGGAAGGGATGGAAGTCGAACACGTGACCTTCCCATAGGGGGAGGTGTGCGTGCTAACCATTCCAGCTTCTTGGCTTTTGTTAAGAAATATATATTAAACCTACGACACATGGCAGAAAACAAATGGCGCTAACACTATTCATACGGACTTTTGAAAATGTATTGTACTATATATGATTAAGGAATACCACAATCACAGCTTAATGTAAATTTGATGATTTCGGACGAGTTTGACCAACTCAACCTGCTTTCTTTTTGATCCGTTATTAAACTGTGTTTTTACAAGCTTACTAATGTTAATTCATGTTTTTACAGGTGAAATGTGCTCAGTTTCTTCTCGAGGCTGGAGCCAAGGTTAATGCTTTAGATAAGAACAAGAACAAGAACACAGCCCTCCAGTCCATTATGCTGCTGGTTACGGTAGGAAAGAATGTGTTGCTCTTTTGCTCGATAATTAATGGCGCTGCTGTGTAAGCATATGATCCACCCAACCTATTTACATTATGCAAATTTTTGTTCTCATATACCATTTTCCCAGTTCCAAGATGGTCAGTGATTTCAGGGCATCGTGTACTTTGTGCTGCAAAAGTTGCACCATGTCCTGCTAGGATTGTCATATTCAGAACACTTGTATAGTAGTGACCTTTAGCTATATATATATATATATATTTTTTTGTTTCACCAGAGTCAACCTATTGATAAATAATTTAGTTAAAATCTACCACTTCTAGACCGGTCATTAGTGGGCTGAAGGAAGGAGGCATATGAATGATTTTGGAATTGATTTTTTTGTGTTTGTCGGGTTTCTTGCAGAACACTAGAAAACATGGATGGCAAGACCCCTATTGATGTTGCAAAACTAAATAACCAGAGCGACGTATTGAAGCTGTTAGAGAAGGATGCATTCCTGTAAGTCTATGGTGGTTGGTTAGTGCAATGTTTGTGTTAGGAGGAATTGGTTTGGTTCCATTCTAACTTATGGTCTTATCTCAAACTGTAAACGTTTCCATTCTACCTCATACGTCTCTTATTTGCTTTTAGTACGTGTTTGTTATGGTGAAAGTAAAGGAAATAAAGATAAAGAGTAAAAATAAAGAACATGTATATACACACATACATATACATATATATCTTGCCCGGTTTACTACTTCGGACTGGGTCTTGGTTGAAGGATGGGATATTTGGTTGACCTACTAACGTTGACACTATGATGAACAAAACTGCATGCTTATAGTCATCTGGTTGA
Source organism: Flaveria linearis (assembly GCA_024085815.1). Taxonomy (NCBI): domain Eukaryota; kingdom Viridiplantae; phylum Streptophyta; class Magnoliopsida; order Asterales; family Asteraceae; genus Flaveria; species Flaveria linearis. The sequence continues at coordinate 24,632 of JABSNV010001288.1, forward strand.
GGCCCTCTTATTCTCTTAATTCCAATGAAAACATAGGCTTTCCTAAACCACCACAAATTGATCACGCCTTGACCTTTCTCATTTTTTTTAAAGCAATACCTAATTTCTTTAGGATAAATTCTTTATTCCTACGCAGTTCAAGAGTAGAACTTATAATTTTTTATCATGAAACACACCACTTACCATCAGGAGTTTAGGACCCAACCCGCTCCCCTCTACCAGATGTTTCTCCACCTACAAATTATTTTTGCCACCTTTAAAACCACTAGTTACGTGTCAGCCTATGACACCATAGCGATTCTTAGAAGCCCTAAATCGATTTGGAGGTAAATCCACCAAGTTTTTGAAACAGATTGTTTCTTTCATTTATGCAAGATTCAACTAAAAAAGTTAACAATACTAAGACCATCTTAAAACTAATGAACATGATCTAAAACCTCACAACCTTATGATTGGGTTCAAACCAACAACATCATAACTTTTAAATTGGATTTATTTTATATGCGAAGACTACATACAAACTACAAATTAAGAACATGCTACATCCGAGGCTATTACAAAACTATTTTATTAAATACATATCGTTTCCGAATCCAGTTCCCTCCTAAATGTTGGAGGTACATAAACAAAATATAAAAGGTATATGTCATCTATGCATGAACTAGTGCTTTCCACCATGCAATGAATGTGGAGAAGGCGTTTTGTGCAACTAAATGATAAGCGATAACATGTCCAAAAATATATTAAAGCGAGCTCTACATTGATAAAGTTTAATACCCAAAAGCTTAGTATATTTAACCAAAAGATAACCGACACATGTTCTCATCCGTGGTAAATACATATGATATTATTTTTTTAATGTTATAATAAACATGGAAAATGTTAAAAGTAAAACAAGAGTGAAGTAAGTGAATATATAGAAAATCCATTCTAATCCTAATAAACATTTACACTATGTGATGTGTGTCATCACCAAAAGCGCTCTCACAAGCAAGTTTCCGCCCACTTACATCTGCGCATACATCCATCTCGCGGGTCGCATAACCCGACTACCACTGACCCTAATTTCATTTATTTTTTTATTTTAAAATCACCAAAACCCTAGATCTCCTTAACAAAATTTTGATTTGATCCCAATGTTTATTTCGGTAGTCTGTAAATCCCGGATTCAATAAAAGTTAACAATACTAAGATCTCAAACCTCACATGCTAGTGACTGGGGTTCAAACCAACAAATTCATAACTTTAGAACCGGATATATTTTATATTCGAAGACTAGATACAACCACAAATTTAAGAACATGCTACCTCCAAAGTTATTACAAAACTATTTTATGAAATACATATTTTTTACAAATCGAGTTCCCTTCTAAGTGTTGAAGGTGCTACAATAACAATATAGGAGTTGTATGTCATCTGTGCATAAACTAATTCTTTCCACCATGGCGATGACTGTGGAGAAATACGCTTTGTGCAACCAAATGATAAGCGACAATATGTCCAAAAATATTTTGAAACGCGCTCGGTAAAGTTTAATACCTAAAAGCTTTTACATTTAACCAAAAAATATCCTACACGTGTTTATATCTAAGGTAAATATGTACATATGATATTAAACGTAAAAATTAAATTAAATCTTCCTACTATAATAAAAAGGTATCTGGGATGACATGTGTCAACACCACAATCATTCTCATCAAAATTTTCCCGCCTCTCTCTCCTATTAAATAATTACCTTAATTACTAATAATACTATTTAACATTTTTTAGATTTAATAAATTAATAAAGAGATCTATTTATTAATATTATTTCTAAATAAACAATTTTTTTATAAAATAATAAATTTATTTAAAGCATAAGACTTTTTTAAAAAATACAAAATATTTAAAATTGGTATTTTTAAAAGTTATTTTTTTAAAACCAAAAATAATTAAATTTAAGGGTTATAATAAGAAAATTTTTAAAAATGACATTTTTATATGATTTGTTTTAAAACAAAACGTTTATTTTTTTTTAAAAAAAAATAAAGTTTTAAAAAGTTGATATCACTATTTTATAACTTACAGTCATTTATAATATATAATTTCAATGATATTATATCTTAAAATATTATTTTATAATTAATAAATTTTATTTATATTAATTTTTTATTTATTCAATCGTATAACACACGGGTTACTATAGCTACTGTTATAATAAGCATGAAAAAGGGTGACATAACGAGAAGCACTCTCACAAGCAAGTTCCCGCCCACCATCCGCTCACACATCCATCTCGGGTCGCATAACCCGAATTTCATTCACTTGTTTTTTCAAAATTGCCGAAATCCTACATCTCCCTAACATAACCACCGACGCTGATTTCGGTAATTATTCAATCCTGGATTCAAAGGCCTAATAATCTCTTCCTAAAGGATTCTCCGAATAGGTATGCTATCTTTGATTTTCAGATATGAGGCATTACATAATTGATTATTTTATTTATTTTTTTTTTTTTATGTATCATCTACAAGTTGCATTTCTGAATTCCAGATATTTGTTTTACTTTGATTCAGGGTTTTCGATCGCATTATCTTTCTATGCGTTAAGACAATATGATGATCTGGTACGGTTTGACTTAAAACATCTATTGTATGTGTTTTTTTTATTTAGATCTTACTTTGAAGTTCGACTTTTTGATCTGTTTAGTTTGCATCGGATATTCTTTCTTTGGTTACAATAATAATACTTTGAACAACTGGGTATTAGAAAATAGATTTGCTGTGTTTTGGTGATTAGGTTGAGTAGTTTCCAGCTTGTCATATCTTTTTAACTTGACTAGGACACGGTCCAACTTAACGAGATTTTTGAACTTCTGTTCTTTCACTGATTAACTTCTAAACAATATATTAGTTGCAACATAATCATCAATATGTCTTGAAACATATATACTTCTGTACATTTGTGATTTCTCTTGTGTTTGCTATTTGAGCAGTCTATAACTTCCTCTATTATGTGTTCTACAAATACAGATGGCTGGTTGTTTAGTGTTATGTTGTATGAAATTTTAATTCTCTTCTTAAGTGGATTTAGTTAAATATTTTGATTAATTTGTTCAGAAAGTATGAGATTGAATTCTAAATAGTTTGAGTTATATGAAATTTTGGTCCATGCTAATCTTTCGTTACATTCAACCATGCATCCTTGACAGAACTCTTTAATCTTCCCTTAATTTATATCCTTTCTATATATATGGTTCTGCTTTACTGCTCATATTGGTTTCGGTAAACCTATTTTACAAAATTAAAACTAACTAGGCTGATGTGGACTATTTTCGGTCTAGAACTAAGCTACAAATCGACTGTCAAACTTTTCTGTTCTAGCTGTATTATAGAGGCTAAGTTATGGTGATTTGGATCTTGGATTATTGTTTCTATTTGATATTTGATTATACCATTTATGCCTCTTAGAAGGTTGAGGTGCCTCTATACATACCGATCCCCCCTTTGTGTGTGAAATTTTTAAGGCAACTGACCCAGAATCTGTGTCACATGTTAAATATACCAATAAAACTGACCCTCGATAAATAGCACATTAGTCATCTAAAAGAATTAGATTGTGAGGGATATCTCTAAACCAACGACCGAACTTGCATCACTAGGTATTATAGCATTTTGGAACCATTTGCAAAAAAACAAATCTTAAATGAATGATAGAACCAACATTAGTCAAGAACGGACTCTTGGACAAATATAATCCGAAATTTTTGTGTGTACGTCAATAGATTTGGTTGTGAAACTCGTGTCTATATTTGACTAGCTATAGTAACCCGTGTGTTACACGGGTTGAATAAATAAAAATTAATATAACATTAATTATAAAATAATATTTTAAGATATAATATCATTGAATTATGTATTAGAAATGACTGTAAGCTATAAAATAGTGATATCAACTTTTTAAAACTTTATTTTTTTCAAAAAAAAACGTTTTGTTCTAAAACAAACCGTATAAAAATGTCATTTTTAAAAATTTCTTATTATAACTCTTAAATTTAATTATTTTTTTGTTTTAAAAAAATAAAATTTTAAAAATACTAATTTTAAATATTTTGTATTTTTAAAAAAAGTCTTATGCTTTAAATAAATTTATTATTTTATAAAAATTGTTTATTTAGAAATAACATTAATAAATAGATCTTTTTATTAGTTTATTAAATCAAAAAAAATGTTAAATAGTATTATTAGTAATTAAGGTAATTATTTAATAGGAGAGAGAGGCGGGAAAATTTTGGTGAGAATGATTGTGGTGTTAACACGTGTCATCCCAGATACCCTTTTATTAGAGTATGAAGATGAAGATTCTTCTTGCATATAACTTGCACACATATGTCCACCTTACAACATACTAACATAGTACAACTTTTACTATGCGAACTCACCATCCATATGTTAACAATTTCAGCATTTCTTTTCAGGTGGATATTAAAGACAAATGATTTGATGTAGACAAATTTATATAAGATAAAACTATACGATTTGACTTTACTATAGAATACTACGTTAAATGTAATGTTCATGTTTATTTGATAGTATGTAACTAGAGACAGTTGTACATTGTATAGACTTGCTTGAGGTAATGTAATTAAACTTAAAAATATTCTCTTGTAAACAATATGTTCTTGATAGTCGATTCGTTGCATTCTCATGATACCGCTTTGGCGGGGTGTGACAGTATGCATGGTCACACCATTTAAACACGTCAATAAACAATTAATAAACCAGCATTGATCTTATTATTACCTCGTTTTGTTTAAGCATCTTATTCTGAGATTAGAAGCGGATTAGCTGGTGGAACACAATAAATATTTTAGCCTGTTCTCAAAACCATGAGTGAACACAAAAATAATATTGGAACAGCTATAGGGACCTTAATGATGGAAGAAACTATGCTTTTGAATTCAAAACCAGAGGGCTTTGGCGAGCAAGATAAGGAACATCGACTACCACCCCAGATGTATCGTCTCCTATGATAACTGTGTCCCCTTTTGTAGCGACTTTCTTCTTGATATAACCTAAACCAAAATGCTCATTTCCCCCTTTCCAGCCGTGTAACTCGTCAACTTTCCTGCCTGCAAAAATGTTGCAATTAGGTTTCTTTAGACATTGGGCCAAACTGATAACTACAGTTTAAAAAAAAAGGCAAACCAAATCAGTCAGGTTGTTTGGGTCAGTGAGACAATCCGATCTGGAGATTTAAACGATTTGTTTTTTAAATCAAATATGTTATTTGTATTAAAATTTCAGAAACGATAAAGACAACTCATGAATAGTATACATATGTATAATTGCATATTCCTGAAAAAGAACACAATAATAATAAGGTAAATGGGGTAGTTTGGTTTACATGGGGTTTCCAAGTTCCAAACAAGGAACCAAAGTGTAAAACCCGGTTTTTTCAGACCGTAAACCGTGAATCTAACTACATAAATCTTAAACAAGCTGAACCAACTGATTTGCTACGGTTTGGGCAGATCAATCAGCTTAACCAGTTTATAATCACCCCTGGTTTTGTTAGACGATTGGCACAATAACAATTGATAAAAACACACTCACATAATTTTATTAAGTAGAACAAAGAAAATACTTTTTGTTACACTTAGCATCTTATTCCTACCATCTATTTATAAGGAAGAAACTAACTCCTAATCAAAAAAGAGAATCATTACTGATAGCTTAAATCAAGCATTGCTTGATTTATGCTTTGACTACTTTATTATATATGATTGCCTAATTATTAAATTATATTCCAAAAATAGATTTGGACAGATCCAGTTTTCTAACCCACGACCCATTTGATCAACTTTTGACCCGTGAACATTTAACCCCACAAACATGATTAAAATTATCAGGGTTTAGGTTTCGTGATTGTACAACTCATTTTACTATTATTTTAGATCGGGTAGGTAGCTCTGACTTTTACCAGGGAACTATTAGAAAACTAAGGTAGGCAAAAATATTACTTATCATTACCAAGAAAGAATACATGCGCATTTACAGAAATATCAACTTTCTTACAAATGGGTCTCAACTCTCATATACTAAATTACAGTCCCAGCTGACCCAATAAGCAAATCACAATAACATCCTTCTTGAAGATAAAGCATTTATACTATTTGAAAAATGTCTGTACTTTATATCAAAATGTTATTACTTCTACAACAATCTAACACTTGAGATGACTTGGGAACTGTTTGTGACCCATTTCTTTTCTAGTTAAATCTTTCAACTTGATCCATTTAGCCAGTTAGAGATAGAAGATAACCCAAATCAAGAAAATGGGTGAAAACTGTCACCTCTAATATAAACTGAGAACTTAATACCTTCTTTCCTTCAACTGTAATTGGACTGCCAGGTTCCACGGGGGATGAAAGTTGAATGCCCCACAACTTCTGCTTGATGCCATCGTATGTGATTAATCTGGCAATGGTTTCTTGTCCTTTGTAACAACCTGTGGAAAGTTTTTATTTTATTTATCTGCTAAAAGCATCTGTTAGCCTAAAAAATACCAAATGAAAGAAGCACCTTTATTCAAAGAGATTGCATTCCATAGACCAGCCTCCAGAACATTAAACTCGTCTGTAAGCTCGCTACCAGGTGACGGCCTTCCTGTGGATTGAATGATTGATTATGTACAAGTTGGAAATTGAAGAATATTTGTAAAATACCAGGTTTGATCGCTACATTAAACTTTACAAGAAACAATAACAGTTTCGAAAGTAAACAATAGTAGTTTTCTCACCAATTATCTGTTTGTTAAATACTAAGTTGACATGGAGAGTGAAAAGGTATTTTATTTCAATATGATGTAAGTACCTACTCTTGAGATAGGAAACGTTATCATAATGATGAATCACATGACACCATACCTTATATTTTAGATCACTTTGTTGAAACATACAAAATTCAAGTATAAGTCCCCTTAACACTATAAGTATGATGTCAGATGTCATAAGACAAAATGTGTAAAAACGACCATGGTTTGTAAATAGGAGTGAGGAGCGGGGACTATTATTTTTGTTGGATACTCATCTTGCAATGTGACCAATGATTTTTATGTTTGATAATTACACCGTTCACCTGAAGAAATTGGCTGTAAATTAAAATGATGGTAATATTTATTGTGACTAACCATTAGAAAAATATAAGACATTTGAAACTACAATGCTATAAACATCCTCGCCAATTTTAGTCGTAAAAGTTAAAATGTCCGAGTTTCCGCAATCTGAAATGGACTGTTTTTGTGGAACAAAATATTTATGTGCCAGTAACTATGGTTTGCTATTATCTGTTTGGAATTTAAATTTTTCTATGTTTAAGATGCAGCTAGCAAGAAGCCGAGTAAATGAAGAGCCAAACTTGGAGAATTCTATATATTTCCAATGCGTTAGAACCCATAGGTGTTGCACCATGACTCAAAAGAGTTTTCCAAATCAATCCTGCAGCTGCAGGTGACATTAACAGCGAGAAACCTTCTTCAGACTTTACACTTCCGACTGCCACTGTTACCGGATTACCACCAACCTGCATACAAGCTATTAAGAAATTTTCTCATAAATATAAACTTACAGGACCAATCAATACCCTTCCTGCTAACAGTTGTTAGGTATCACAATCAGAGTAGGTTCCAGCGAAAGCAATCAAACACAATCACACAATAGAAAAAAGTAGACACGAGAGAATGATAGTGGTTTGGTCTAGGTGAACCACGTCCACTCTGCAACTAGGGTTTATATTATTATTGTGCTCAAGAATACAATTACATCAATGGGTGTATTTATAATGCTAGATTAGGGTTAGTAAATAAGGCAACTCTTACGCTCCAAGAAATAACAAAAAAACAGCAGCCCTTGTTTCTGTCGTCCAGCAGCAAAACAGACCCAAACCAAGCCTGGTTTGGCCCAAAGCCTTCACAACCAATGAAAGCAAGATTCGGACGTGTAGAAGGGAATCAGGTGGTTACCACTACACCGCACCTTGAAGGTCGGTCTTTGTCTGATCCTGTAGACGTTGGTTCACCATTTAAAAGTGAACCAACGACTGTAGCGGCCAAGGTTTCAAGAGGTTGTTAGAAGCACCTATTGTTCAAGAGAGCAGCTTCTTTTCTGCTAGGTTTTAGAAGCAACTTGGCGCTGATGCTAAAATTAGCCATAAACGTATTACATACCAATAGCCCACTTTGCATAATAGAGTTACATAAGGGGTTCTATATATAGTTTATCATTACACATAGATATCATCTAGATTATATTTAAATTTAAATACATAAGTAATCTAACACAAACAACAAGACCCCAGTTCCTAGGATAAACATAGACAGTAATTAAAAACCGCTAATAAAATGACTTAAAAATAAAGACTTCATGAAATAACTAGGATTACTCTGTCAAAGCTTCATAGTGAAATAACGTACATTGTAATGCTTATGTGAGCCATAAGGTTGTCCAACAAGGTCACCGAGATTCAGATCCACCATTACCTGTTAGAATGCCAAAGATTGCATTATCAGAATCATTACAACTTGTAAAGATACAAAAAGAAATCCACTACATATTTTAGACATGACACTTTAGTTTAAGTTCATAGAAGCCATACTTGATTGCTTTTTGGTCCCATAAGTGCAAACAAGCATGTCTTGTCACTTATATCTTGAATTTCTACCTTGTCAGAAAAAAATATGTATCTACACCGACAAAAGAGAAATGAGATATGCTTCCTTCCACCATAGGCAAAAATAAAATCAAGGCAGAAACTTTGAAATTCCTATTAAGCCCCTAATTACATAGATTGGAAAACCCTCAAACCATAATCTGGTTACAAGGTTACACCACCTCTCTTTCCTTTTACTTTTAAGTAACAAGAGTTTAGAAGTATCTTCAACATTTCACCCATGACTTTTATGAAATGCTTGCTCTATCCATCAAGTGTAAGCTCTATCCATCAAGTGTAAGCTCAAAAATGTCCTCAATGAAGGTTTACGTATGTACGATTCCACAAAAACTACTAGGATTCAATTTACGCACAACTTTCATACATAGTTGTTAATACAAATGTTAAACATGGGGGACGTAAAGAAAAACCTCCTTTGCTATTTATCTATTCTAGGAGGGGGCGGAGTGAAAATACTACAAGTGGCTAAGAAAGTTTGTTAGAAAATGTTTAGCATATATATAGGAGAGTAGGCACTGGGTGTGGGGTAGATTGGAATTTGTTACAAACGGTTTGGGCTCCTTTGAGGAGGATAGGGTTTTCCCTGTTCATCTTTTGTATGTGATGAGTTTGATGATAATAAACTCTCCTATTTTCTAGTAAATCGTGTGATTGTTCTCTTTTTATCATTCCCTGGTTATTTCATTTCTTATCATTGGTCCGACCTGCTTGTTACCGGCAATCATGGTTTCCAATTCCGATCAATTGGATGCGCATGATCAGCAATTAACCCAAATTCAATCGAATGTCACCGCTATGCAGTCGTCGATTGACACTGTCCACACCGAGGTGGCGAATCTACAAAAATTTATGGTTTCCTGGATGAATAAACAAGAGAAACGTCCGAGGTTGTCGGGATCATCGTCGCCGCCATCAGGGGGCGGAGGTGTGTTTGATTCCCATGACACAGGGGGTCCTTCTCCCAAATTTGATTCCTCCGGCAATGACACTTCCAAATCGGAGATGCCTTGGGCGGTGAAGAAAATTAAGTTACCAGAGTTTCAGGGTTTCGACCCTCAAGGGTGGATTAAGAAGGCTAATCTCTATTTTGATATCAATTCTACACCAGAGGATATGCGGATTCGGCTAGCTCAATTGAGCATGGTGGGAGTCGCTCTTCATTGGTTCACCATCGTCGCTGAGGTGACTCCGTCGCTTTCGTGGTCCGATTTTCAATCGGAACTTCTAAAGGGGTTTAGCGGTCTTGAGATTCATAACCCTTATGAGCAATTGGCTGCGATTCATCAAGGTGAGTCGATTTTGGATTACATTGATGATTTTGAATACTTGTTGTCTCTGGTTCCTCGTCTCCCAGAAGCACAGGCGTTGGGGTACTTTATCGCTGGTCTTAAGGACGATGTCAAACAACGGTAGCGCTTACAACGTCCTCAATCCCGTCTGGATGCCATGTATTTGGCGAAGGATGTGGAAGCGATGCTACGACCATCGTCGGCGTTAGGCTCCCTTTCTCGTTTTCGTTATGCTGATAAGATTGGGTTTCATCAGTGGGTGGATTCATCGTCCCAACTGGGCCGAGGGGAATTATCTGGCCCACTTAAAGTTAAATCAGTGGACCGGCCCAATTCTAATCGTTGGGAGAGCCCGAGGGTTTATAACCCACCTCGTCCAGGTTCGTCCACTGTTTCACCTCCATCTCCAACGGTTCAACGGGATAGGGGAATGAGGTCTCTGTCACGACCTGAATATGAAGAACGTCGTCGAAAGGGATTATGTTTTCGCTGTGGTCAACTGTACGGTTCGGCTCATCAGTGTCCGGAGGGACGATTACGCGTTCTTTTACTTGGTGAGGATGAAGAAGACGGTCCGGAGGGTTCTAATCTCGGTCTCGAGGCACCAAGTAGTCCTAAAAGCTCTTCCGATTTTGAGTCTCCTACTGGCGAATGCACTTCACTGGAATTGGACGGGGTTTCGGCAACCAATGAAGGATCAAATACATTAAAAATGGAGGGGGTTTTATTGGGAATTCCGGTAAGTATGTTAGTGGACAGTGGTGCCTCTCATAACTTTTCTTCGAGTCGTTTAGCTCGTTCTTTGGGTCTTCCGGTGGTTAACTTTGCCGGTATTCGCATTAAATTGGGAGATGGGCATTTTGTTTTAGTTTCTCAGCGTTGTGTTAGGGTTGATATTTGTATTGAGACATGCACTTTTACAGTGGATGCATTAGTTTATGATACTGGTAACTTGGATGTAATTTTGGGTATGGATTGGCTCAAATCCTTGGGTGAGGTTACCCATGATTGGAAGAACGCTTGGATGAAATTCACATACCATGGGCAACGGGTATCTTTACATGGGGTTTCTAATTCTCAATCGGGTCCGGCTGCCCTACACCAATGGTTAGCCATTGAGGACGAATTTACTAAGGGTGGTGTCGCCTCTTCTCTTAATTCCATAGAAAGTACTCCTTTAAGTACTTTAAAGGAATTGCAACTGTCGGCCTTACACCAGTTATTGAATTCGTATTCCGCCATGTTCGCGGATCCTTCTGGTTTACCTTCGGGTCGAATACATGATCATGGCATCACCCTAGTCACCCCGGATCCTATTACGGGTCGTCCTTATCGCTATCCCTACGCCCAGAAAACGGAGATTGAAAGACAAGTTAATGAACTTTTGAATTGGGTATGATTCGACCCAGTGTAGTGCTTATTCGAGTCCAGTGATCTTAGTAAAAAAAAAGATGGGTCTTGGCGAATGTGTGTGGATTATCGAGCCCTTAATAAGACTACGATCCCGGATAAATTTCCTATTCCGATGGTCGATGAATTGTTGGATGAGTTATTTGGGGCGAGATTTTTTACAAAATTGGACTTGAAATCTGGATACAATCAGATTCGTATGTGTGACGACGGCATCGACAAAACGGCTTTTCGAACACACGACGGTTATTACGAATACCTTGTCATGCCATTCGGCTTGACGAATGCCCCGGCTACCTTCCAAGCAACTATGAACGATGTGTTCCGTCCCTTGTTACGTCAAAAGGTAGTCATTTTCTTTAATGACATTTTGATTTACAGCCCCTCTTGGGACACTCATTTGGCGGATTTACAAGTGGTATTTCAACTTCTCACGCAACATCACTTTATGGTCAACAAGACCAAGTGTTCGTTTGCCCAGACAACGGTGGATTATTTGGGTCATGTGATTAATGGAGAAGGTGTGGCTATGGATTCGAGCAAGGTAGCAGCTGTCCGAGATTGGCCAACTCCAAGGAACATTAAGGGGTTAAGGGGGTTCTTGGGGTTAACCGGCAATTACCGGAAATTCATCAAGCATTATGGTAGTATTGCACGCCCCTTGACTGACCTAACAAAGAAAGACGCTTTTTCTTGGAATGAAGCGGCTCAACAAGCTTTTATTCACCTCAAGGATGCTTTGAGTTCAGCTCCGGTGCTAGCTTTACCGGATTTACCTCGCCGTTTGTGGTGGAATGTGATGCATCAGGGCGTGGAATTGGGGCAGTACTTATGCAACACAACTGTCCCATTGCCTACTTTAGCAAAGCCCTTAGTGACAAGAATCTCTCAAAATCAGCCTATGAACCATAAATGATGGCATTGGTGCTTGCGGTGCAACATTGGCGGCCTTATCTGTTGGGTTCCCGTTTCTCTATCTTTACCTTCCAAAAAAGTTTGAAGTTCTTATTGCAACGTGTTTCGACCCCGGATCAACAAAATTGGGTCGCTAAACTCCTCGAATATGATTTTGATATATTTTACAAACCCGGCCAAGAGAATCGGGTTGCCGATGCGCTGTCTCGAAGGGCGGAAGGCGGGGAATTATTACAATGTCTATCCTCTCCAATCTGGGTCCAGGGTGCTCTTCTAATAGAGGAAGCCAAGGCTGATCCGGTTATCCAATAATAATGGCTGCATGTACCGCAGATCCTTCCAAACATCATTGGGTATTCAGTTAAGAATGGGCTGCTTTATTTTCACAAGCGTTTGGTCATTCCTAAGCACTCCAAGTATATCCCTGCTCTTCTCTACGAGCTTCATTCTGCAGCCTCGGGTGGTCACTCGGGATTTTATCGCACATACTGTCGCTTGGCAGCTAATTTATATTGGCCAGGCATGACTGCAACGGTAAAGGCTTTTGTTCGTGATTGTGACATATGTCAAAGATGCAAAGCAAGTACCACGGTTCCGGGGGGTTGCTTAAGCCCTTATCCATTCAGGCAACCATTTGGGAAGACATCTCGATGGATTTTATATCCGGATTGCCTTTGTCAAAAGGGTACAACGTCATTATGGTTGTAGTGGACCGTTTATCAAAGTATGCGCATTTTGTCCTTTTGAAACATCCATATACAGCTCGGTCAGTAGCAGATGTCTTTGTCAAGGAAATTGTTCGACTTCACGAATTCCTAGTACTATTGTGAGTGATTGTGACCCATTGTTCATCAGTAAGTTTTGGCAAGAAATATTTCGGGCTCAGGGAACGAAATTGCATATGAGCTCGGCTTATCATCTGGAGTCGGATGGTCAAACCGAAGTGATTAACCGATGTCTTGAAGCATATCTCTGATGCTTTGCGGTAGATCAACAGAAGGCGTGGGCTTTATGGTTACCCTGGGCAGAATTCTGGTATAATTCAACGTTTCATGCATCTACCGGGGTCACTCCTTTCGAAACAGTTTATGGTCGACCACCACCATCGGTTTTTTCGTATGTTATGGGTGAGATCAGGGTGGAAGCCGTGGCACGGGAGTTACAGGACCGAGATGAGGCTCTTCGTCAGCTGAAGGTTCACCTTGCCAATGCCCAAAATTCAATGAAAGTGCAAGCAAACAAGAAACGCAGGGAAGTCAGTTTTGATGTGGGGGAGTGGGTGTATGTGAAGTTGAAACCATACCGTCAGTCCTCGTTAATACTCGCATCAATCAGAAATTGGCACCCAAATTTTTTGGGCCATTTCAGATTTGTGACACCATAGGACAGGTAGCATACAAGTTAAAGTTACCAGAATCTTCGAAAATTCATCCAGTTTTCCATGTGTCCCTCCTTAAAAGAGCCGTCACTGACCCGGCTGGGGTTGTTATTCCTCCAGATTTAGCAGCAGATGTAGACGATGTTATGGTTCCCCAGGAAGTGTTGGCTGCTCGCATGGTTCAAAGAGGGATGAGGCAGTAGAACAGTGGTTAATTCATTGGCAGGGGCAGTTGGTTGAGGATGCTACGTGGGAGGACAAAGAACGGGTAACAGGTCAATTTCCTAATATCCGTCTTGGGGACAAGACTCAATTTGAAGGCGAGAGTATTAATACAAATGTTAAACATGGGGGACGTAAAGAAAAACCTCCTTTGCTATTTGTCTATTCTAGGAGGGGGCAGAGTGAAAATACTACAAGTGGCTAAGAAAGTTTGTTAGGAAATGTTTAGCATATATATAGGAGAGTAGGCACTGGGTGTGGGGTAGATTGGAATTTGTTACAAACGGTTTGGGCTCCTTTGAGCAGATAGGGTTTTCCCTGTTCATCTTTTGTATGTGATGAGTTTGATGATAATAAACTCTCCTATTTTCTAGTAAATAGTGTGATTGTTCTTTTTTTATCATTCCCTGGTTATTTCATTTCTTATCAGTTGTTGCCAAGACATTACCAGTTAAGGCATGAACATTTAGTTTCACAAGTTGTTACCAAGACATTACCGGTTAAGGCATGAACATTTAGTTTCACAACATGACATCCTTGATATTTAACCATTCATGTGATGCTATTAAGTGCAAGGAAATTGGTAATTCCAATTGGTATTTCCAATACTTATAGAAGTAGATTTTGCAAGTTGCCTACTCTAATATGTATTGTATTAATGTAAAGTGTGTGTAAAAATGAAAGTAACTCCTTTATATATAGAGTTAGAAAACCTAAGCTATGCCCCATGGGCTAGAACTAACTAGACTATTAACAAACGGGCCTAAAGTAATATATTTACAATTAACCATAGTTGTTAAAGGCGCGAAGCGCATTCTAGGTGATTTGTTATGTAATCAAAACTAACACTTTTTCAGATACAAAAATTTCAAGCCCATAATCTTCAACAACAAAATGTTCATACTTGAAAACAAACAGTTCATAAAGTAATAAATAGTAAAAGTAGAATAACCAAACATTCATCATTATTTAAAATCTTCTTCTTCCTCCGCTTCCTCATAGTCTGCATCAATTAAATTTCTTGAAGTAGAAGGCTTCAAGAGAATTATTTATTACATTTACAGGTACTTGAACAATTTGGATAGGGATTTACTGCCTTTTTAAATGAAGCGTTGTGTTTGGGAGTGGCCTTATTTTGTGGCTAGGCAACAGCTTTTGACAACTATGCAATTAACACCTACTAGTTACTACTATAAGTTACCATATGATTTGTATTTAATTTTTCCTTTGATTTGTTCATCTTCATCTTCCACCACCACCAAGAAAAATTAGAAAATAGAAAACCAAATCTACCTATTTGGCCACATATCAGCATAAGGGGACAATAAAGAGAAGTGTTTAAGGTGAGGTTCCTTTTGGAGTCAAAACAAGAAAGGACATTTTATGTAAAAAATTCATCGGTATCTTAATTATTGAGATGTATCAAAACAAAAAAGAAATATCAAGTTTACTAATGACCAACGAAACCCACCAAAAACAAGAACCAGATTAAACAATCAAGACAAATATGGCCTATCATCTTTTTATTGCCTCACTTTATAACCAAAGCAATAACCAAATATAAAAGAAAAAAGATGTAGAAAAGAGATTTGTTATGATGTATGGCCCATCATCTTTTTATTGCCTCACTTAATGAACGACATTAATGATGATAGCATCTAGAAACTTTTATTAGTGAAAAGTTTAGGTCATAACATGCAACTTTTTTGTTATTAGGTCATAACCAAGGATGAATTATGTAACTTACTAGCTAAAATTTGTAACAAAATCAAATCACAAAATTCAAAAGAGTATAAACATACTTGTTGAGCATTTCACTGATTCTTCCACTTGTTGATGGTGATACAACAAGTGTCACTGCTGTTTTCTGCAAATGATAAACACTTGTATGACTCGAGGTCATGTAAAGCGACTCATAAAGCATACTCGGAAATAAAATTACCATGATCCATGCTTGTGCAATATCAATTGTCCGAGCAGTTGGAGTTACAAAGACGGTGTCACATCCCTACATGATTTAGTTAAATGTCACTCTTCTATAACAATCAATAATAAAAGTATGCATAGTAGGATGGACAAGTAAAATAATGTGTCGAAAAGATTTAAATTGAAATGAGTTAGGTTTAGTACCGACTAAATCATGGCCGGTTAGGTTAGGTTGACTAGTAAAAATATCATACATTTCAAATTTAAGATAATAACTGCTTAAATCATAAATTAAAATATCAAATTATTTAATAGAAACAACATAAGAGGTGGTAACATGAATGCATTAAAAATAGATTTTTTATTTGATTCCTTGTGAGCACAACCTGGATGCACCTTATCATAAGTAAATGGTGTCTACCAAAGTTAGACAGCACAACAAACGAATTTAACAAACACATTGAGATAATTGTATCAAAGACTTACCCCTCCTTCAGAAAGTGCTTCAAAGTTTGCAGTACTTTGGTTGTGAAGAAACTGAATACGATCTTCTCCACTGACTTCACAACGACAGAAAATAAAAGGGGAGAACCAAAAGCAAATAAATACAAATGGTGTTTGTGTTGAAGTAGATGAGAATGGAAGGTAGCATATGATAAGCACACACTCGCCGTACATTATAGCACGAGTGTTGTGACATGCTTAGAATCTACAAAGAAAATTCCTCAACCAGTTTATATATTCCGTCTAAAGCTCTCTAATTTACTATTTCCTTTATAGAATATCATGCATTTTTATTTGATTTTCTAGCTAAGTGCCTCTCTCTAGAAAGCAAGTGTTTATGTGTCTTAGGGGCTGTTTGGTTAGATCTGAATCATTAAGTGCTGAATGGTTAACCTCTTAATGGAACCATTAAGAGGCTACCAAACAGCCCCTTAGACAAAGTTATGCTTCGATTTGAAGAGCTAAAAATCAAATAGTTTACCTCTTATCCTACCATAGCCGGAAAGATCAACAACCTGCAGTTATGAGAAATTCAAATTTACTCTTATAAAACTATTTAAAACCATACTTGACTAAACCATTTAGTACCGAGGTGAAACATAACAATAAAGAGAAAAAGTGAAGTTCAAAGAAGAAATGGAGAACTTTAAAAATAGTTAAAGTAGTTTTAGAGCTACAGAATTACAGCATTAAACAAACAATAAACAAGCGTAGCTACTACTATCCCACTTCAAGTGAGACCCCCCACCCCCCACCCCCCTGTCCTCCTCCTCAAAAAATCCCCAATTTTGAAGTATAAAATACAACATTAATGTATATAATAGTAATAGCAGAGAAGTGAGTTTGCAATGTATAATATATGTGAGTCTCCATTGTACAATACAACAGATCCTATAACTTCTGTTGAAGTTAAAATTTTAAATTATTTCAAGTGAAACGCTTTATTAAAGAAGAAAACACATAGTGTTCTTTGATGAGTGTTAAATCTAGTTGTATAGCTCTTTATTTTTAGGGTTTATTAGTAAATGACCCACAGGCCAAAGCATGTAGTTCTAGAATGAATGGTAAATATATAAAATGAATGACAAATAACACAAACCATTAGGTTTCTCATCTACAAAAAATGGAGGTTCCAAATGGACACAAAAGGAATAAACTTGAAAAACATAAAGCACCTTTTAATACCCACCACGATGCCAGTTTCAACCGCATCTAGTGCCTCATCATCATTGTTAAATGTTTCAACAACCCAATCTTTTGATACCTCCTTGGCAACAGCCATGTCATCCTACATCAAGGACTCAAGAAATCAATTTCTCTGAGTTAAAGGGTAATAAACATAATATACACACATTAACGACAAACCAAAACGCTATTTTCTTTAACCGACAAGTACAAAAACATATCATGCATTATTTTCATCTTAAATATCAATTTTACTTCTATAAAACATCAATTATAGATAGAAAAAGATAGTTATTCAGTATAATTCATATTGGTATAGGATATGTGAAATTAACATGTTATTTAACCTTTATTGATACTTTTTGAGGTACACTAAGGTAGTAAGGTGCATTTACTTAAACATGAGGATGAGGCTTGTAATATGTTGCTAGCATGTGGAAAACAACTAATATAATCACATATAGATGGTAATGCCTTTAAGGATCAATGAATGCATTTACTAGTAACAGGGATTATGAGCTTTCCTTTTGCTATGATGTCAAGTGTTGGAGTCGAGAAACACATGGTTATCCTCACCACTATAGCTAGTTAGAGTCAGATGTTTCTAAATAGAGAATGGTTATAATCATTTACAATAGGGATTATGAGCTTTGCTTTGCTATGAGGGTGTGTTGCTAGTGAGTAAGTATATGGTTTTATTTTCTAGGTGGCACACAAACAATAAACCATGTGTTTCTTGAGTCCAACACTTGACACACATACATATGAATATGAATATGAATATGGATATGAATATGGATATGAATATGGATATGAATATGGATATGAATATGGATATGAATATGGATATGAATATGGATATGAATATGGATATGAATATGGATATGAATATGGATATGAATATGGATATGAATATGGATATGAATATGGATAGAATATGGATATGAATATGGATATGAATATGGATATGAATATGGATATGAATATGGATATGAATATGGATATGAATATGGATATGAATATGGATATGAATATGGATATGAATATGGATATGAATATGGATATGAATATGGATATGGATATGGATATGGATATGGATATGGATATGGATATGGATATGGATATGGATATGGATATGGATATGGATATGGAATGAATATGGATATGGATATGATATGAATATGGATATGAATATGGATATGAATAGGGATATGAATATGGATATGAATATGGGATATGAAGATGATAATATGATGCCATTAACGCAGCACTTGATTAGTAATATCTAGTACCGATTAAACTACAGAAGGAAGTGTTGATGATGATGATTATTATCAATTACACCTAATAAGACCAATTCAAGTAGCAGATATCCTGAATCGAGTGTTGAAGGAACTTTTCAAAACCAAAGGCACAGGCATCGCTTACATGAAGGTCGTGGTCGATCGGAGGAGGGGAGAGATCGAAAGGTAATGCGGCGAGGTCCGAATGTGTCTTCCGGCAACCGGCCTTATTGTTGTTGTGTGAATGAAGAGGCAACTTTAACATTGGCGGAGAGCAAGGGCGGCGCGTTTGAATCACGCTCCGGCAACTGAGCGTGGAAGTCGTCTGGCTAAAAGAGGATAGTAGTACCGCCATTTTTCTTTTCTATTGGCTTTCCTGCTCCCTCCCCTTTATTGCCACTGTATTTATATTAAAAACAATATTATTTTTACTATGTTTTTCAAAATTGATATGGAAAAAGTTGATTAGGCGGAACATATTAAAATTGCACATCTTCGAGCACATAATCGAGAATAGAGTGATTGAATGCATAGAATTAAGTTGTTGATACATTGTTCCTAGTTTATGGTCTTCAATGTAAATGTCTTTCATTTTTTACACATATGTAATAACAATGTTTAATGAAATATGATGTGAGTTTTGATGTTGAATTGTCTTTATTTATATCATATTCATATTGTAATTGGTATTACTTATATGGATGAATATTATATATAGGTTTG
Organism: Flaveria linearis; assembly: GCA_024085815.1. Classification (NCBI taxonomy): domain Eukaryota; kingdom Viridiplantae; phylum Streptophyta; class Magnoliopsida; order Asterales; family Asteraceae; genus Flaveria; species Flaveria linearis. Next base: position 44,175 of record JABSNV010001288.1, read on the forward strand.
AGGTTGTTGTACATAGTTCTGAATCAATAATGATTCAGAAATGTGTTCAACTTAGTCAAGTGGTTATTCATGCTAATGGACCATACTTATGTACCATACGCACGAATGAACACTGAACCAGGTGACTGGATCAGTCGTATGACTGAGACATAAGATTGACTCAGTCGCACGACTGAACATCCAGTCGTGCGTATGAGTCAGGCGCATGAGTCAGTCGCACGACTGAACCATGCAATGGTTCAGTCGTACGAATGGACACTGAAAACCTATAATACCACATAATTCGTGGAAAAACATAACACTTGGAATACTATCATACCCTAGTCGTCTAGAGCGTCTCAAGTCGTCCATCCAAGTTCATAGTTCGTTCCTGATCGATTCCAACTCGTTCTAAACGTTTGTTTCATCGTTAGATCGATCAGATTGTTCGTTCTTACTGATTGGATCGCCAATCAAATAGAATTCCACGCTATTTGATCTGGTCTCACGCAAAATCCGTTAGTACTTTGTACGAAAACGGTCCTAACAAAGGTTAAGGACTGTTAGTGGCAATAGGTTGAGATAGTGCATACTTGTGACATAGGTAGACTCTCTGTTTTTTATATGTGAAGGGCTAATACAGGATTAAGAATATGAGCTTTTAGGGAATATAGAGTAGAATAATTAGCAGTGATGTTATTGAGGTTGCGCTTTTTATTTTATTTTATTTTAATAATCTGGCTGCCTTTTTATTTATTGATTGACATGTATATGTGGGTCTATATGTCGTTGTGTTTTGCTAAACTAGTATTTGAAATATACGAAATGTGTCAGTATCTTGTGGGTTTTTTTTCCTTTTCCGAGCCGGGGTCTCATTGGAAGCGGTCTTTCTATCCTAAAACATAGAGATAAGATTTGCCACCATCCAACCCCTCCAGATCCTGCTTCTAGTGGGATATACTGGTTATGTTTGGTTGTCATTTTATAGCTTTATCGTTATATTTTCTTCTTTTTTTCCACTTACAACTACTTTAAAAATATTACAAATTTATAAGGGTTGTGTTATGTTTTTCCAAATACGAGAAATTACGGTACAATTCCCATAAATTTTATCTCTCATTCACACATAACCACTCACAACCATCCTCAATAATATAGGACACACACTCATATAAAAATAAGAAACCTGCGTATAATTATACATGAATACTTAGCATGATATGCCAAATTAATTATATTTTAAATAGTTTTTTTAACTGTTAAAAAATAAAATATATTACTTGAATACTTAGCAATGATATGCCAAAACTTATCGTATGATTCAACAAAGGATAACAATATTGGATCATTATTGATTATACTTTTTACTTGTATCATTCCTAAGTATAAAATTTTTGCGGTTTTAAAATTTTAAAATATATTATTGAACAATCATTATAATAAATAAAATTTTAGATTTAAAAGCATGCAGATAAATATTAAAATGGATATTAATTTAGCTATTTAAAGTTATGTTGTAATTAAATGAAACTAATATTTTTTCCCCGCGCTACGCAGTGAGAGTTTGATCATTTTCTTCGAGCTACGTAGCGTGAGTTGGTCCATATCTTCTCAGCTCATCACGAAACCCTATAAAAGGAATACCAAATCGATAACCATCAAAAATAAATATCGAAACCAGTTCAGATAATACCATGCCATCAATGATGTTTTTTTACTTAAAATTGATTCGGTTTGTGGCGATAATAATGCTTAAAAGTAGTGTAACCAAAAGGGTTAACAAATAGTGGATTTTTATAATTATATAAAGCCTAGTGTTATTCTATATACTTTTAGAAAAATAGGAGGACGAAACGACACTTCACAAAGAGTCAGCCAACAAAGAAAAGAGATAAACTGTTTGTGGCCAAAAACTAAACCACAAAAATGCATTGTAGCACTTATGTAGCTTTTTAATATGTATAAAATTAGTACTCATATTTTTATTATGTTTGTGTATTTGCAAAAGGGAAGGTTTTCATACCATTCACTTTTATTTTTGGTTGTTTCTTGGTTAAATCTTTTAATTCAAGTAACTATTTAAGTGAACTCATATGGCAAAATAACAATTTAGCCCTCATAAGCATAGATTTTAAGCATTCATCCAGTAAAGGTCTCTTTTGTTTGAGCTCTAGAGTGTAGAGGAAATTGATTTGATTCATCTGTAAGGATCACATCTTGACTGGACATGACCATGTCAATAAACTTATTTAAAATCATATATGAACATTCCCACACAAACTTCATTAAAGTTTCAAATTAAAAATTTTTATCACCCCATGATCATTTACATAAAAAATAAGCCAAAACTGTTATGATTCACAATCATGTAAGTGTCAAAGTAGTTATAGTTGATAGTTAGTTCCTAACCCTGTGTTGCTTACAAAAAAAGAGCGCGTGTGTATTCGGCCTTAGTCTTGACTGATCATCATTAAGTTATGTTTTACCTAGATTAAACCACCATAAGTTAGTTAGGCACAAATAAATATAACTAGACATAAATACGAGAATTCGATACTTTT
>JABSNV010000565.1:0-69989 GCA_024085815.1 Flaveria linearis
ACACATACATATACACATACATATACACATACATATACACATACATATACCATACATATACGCATACATATACGCATACATATACGCATACATATACGCATACATATACGCATACATATACGCATACATATACGCATACATATACGCATACATATACGCATACATATACGCATACATATACGCATACATATACGCATACATATACGCATACATATACGCATACATATACGCATACATATACGCATACATATACGCATACATATACGCATACATATACGCATACATATACGCATACATATACGCATACATATACGCATACATATACGCATACATATACGCATACATATACGCATACATATACGCATACATATACGCATACATATACGCATACATATACGCATACAATACGCATACATATACGCATACATATACGCATACATATACGCATACATATACGCATACATATACGCATACATATACCGCATACATATACGCAGACATATACGCATACATATACGCATACATATACGCATACATATACGCATACATATACGCATACATATACGCATACATATACGCATACATATACGCTACATATACGCATACATATACGCATACATATACGCATACATATACGCATACATATACGCATACATATACGCATACATATACGCATACATATACGCATACATATACGCATACATATACGCATACATATACGCATACATATACGCATACATATACGCATACATATACGCATACATATACGCATACATATACGCATACATATACGCATACATATACGCATACATATACGCATACATATACGCATACATAGCATACATATACGCATACATATACGCATACATATACGCATACATATACGCATACATATACGCATACATATACGCATACATATACGCATACATATACGCATACATATACGCATACATATACGCATACATACGCATACATATACGCATACATATACGCATACATATACGCATACATATACGCATACATATACGCATACATATACGCATACATATACGCATACATATACGCATACATATACATACATATACGCATACATATACGCATACATATACGCATACATATACGCATACATATACACATACATATACCATACATATACGCATACATATACGCATCATATACGCATACATATACGCATACATATACGCATACATATACCATACATATACGCATACATATACGCATACATATACGCATACATATACGCATACATATACGCATACATATACGCATACATATACACATACATATACGCATACATATACACATACATATACACATACATATACATATACATATACATATACATATACATATATATATGTGTATGTGTATATATATATATACGTATACGTTGTTTTGACCTATTTGTTCACCTGTGCAGATATGTCTTCCGATTCTGAGATTGAGGCTGACGTTGTTGACCATATTGCCGAGCATCCTTGGCTGCAGTTTGATACCGTTCATTGAGCACGCTAAGTGCTCAAAATTTATTCGGATGAAGATCGGTTATCAAAAGGCCGTAGATTGGGAGGTTATTGCTGAGTTGGGAGAGCGCGATCGTCTTGCTGCTATTATCGGAGACGATACGCCGTGGAGACGTCTTTTGAGATCGCATTCTTACCGTCCCACCGTGAGCTGGTAGTGGAGTTTTTATCCACATTTACATATATTCGTCCAGATGAGATGGAGGAGGACGATGAGCGATCGGAGATTTCTTTTACGCTTTGTGGACATGCACATCAGATGTCCATTGAGCAGTTTGCAGTTGTCTCGGGGCTTTATTATGAGCCGGAGACTGTTACCCCTCTGTTCACTGAGGGTATTACTGAGATGGAGGAGGGCACATTGAGAGAGTGGTGGCCTCAGATTGCCGGAGGTCCGTTTCAGAGGACTAAGGGCAGGGTCACCGGCATTCGAGATCCTCTCATCCGTTATCTGCATCGGATGATCGCCACGTCCATCACGGGACGTGGCAAGAGTCGGGAGTGGTGTACCATTCCCGACTTATTTTACTTATACTGTTTGATTACGGGGACCAGGTGTAACCTGGCGAGATGTTTGGCGGAGTATTTTGCGTCATATTATCATCGCCAGGAGCGAGGAGCGGTGTACGGCGGCGCGTACATCACGTTGATTGCCCGATCTTTAGGTTATCTTCCTCGGCATCTTGGTGACGTGTCTCCGCCGATCGAGCCGGTGAGATTAGATCGTCGTACGCTATTCGGCATGCGTATTATACGCAGTTTCCGATTGGCATACGATTCTCTCTTCGACCCGGGGAGATCTGGCAGCCGCACCAGTTCAGCAGCTCGGCATTGTCGATCCACTGCAGCAGCACGGGCAGCCGCATGATCAGCCACCACCCGACGAGCAGCCACATGATCAGCCGCCTCCTCAGCCACATCAGCCGCCTCCTCAGCCTCAGTTCCCGTGACATATTTATAGAGAGGTGAGGCTGCCTGCACGTGTGGAGACATTGTTGCAGGATATGTCTAGGAGCTTACGGCAGCAGAGTCGACGGCTCGATCGCGTTGAGGATCTGATGGAGTGGCAGGTTCAGTCAGAGATTGCGCCGCGTTCTGGTACTGATCCTCCGCCGTTGCCACCGCCTCGAGATTACCCTGACTCCCCGTAGTTTTGCATTGTAATTTTTATTTTGTTATGTAATTTAAAAACTTTGTAAATATATTATCAGTTTATGTTTATCTTTTATGTTTATTATCAGTTTATGTTTATCTTGTAAATATATACATACATACATACATACAGACATACAGACATACATACAGACACACATACATACATACATACATACATACATACATACATACATACATACATACATACATACATACATACATACATACATACATACATACATACATACATACATACATACATACATACATACATATATACATACATTCATACAGACATACAGACATACATACATACAGACATACAGACATACATATACATACATACATACATACATACATACATACATACATACGTACATACATAAATACATACATACACACATACATACAGACATACACACATACATACATACAGACATCCAGACATACATACAGACACACATACAACATACATACATACATACATACACATACATACATACATACATACATACATACATACATACATACATACATACATACATACATACATACATACATACATACATACATACATACATACATACATACACAAATACATACATACACACATACATACAGACATACACACATACATACATACAGACATACAGACATACATACAGACACACATACATACATACATACATAAAATTTTAATTCAAATTATATATATATTAAAACTCAAAAAATTAAAAAATATACATATATAAACTATACGCCGCGTATAGACCCATACGCGGCGTATAGCTCCTCCACGTACAGTGCTCTTGCGACCACGTATAGTGCTCATGCGACCAATTCTTTTGCACTATACGTGGCGTATGGCTCTATACGCCACGTATAGGTGGTGTCAGATGTACTTTTTGTACCATGTACGATTACAAGCAACGTATGGGCTCATACGGGGCAAACGTGGCAAGACTATACGCAGAGTATAGAACCATACGCTGCGTATAGGCAACTATACGTGGCGTATAGTCCCATACGCTACGAATAGTTGTCAGACGTCCTATAAAGCGTTTTTGTACTATGTACGAATATACGCAGCGTATAGGTGCCATACGTGGAAGACGTGGCAAGCCTATACGTAGCGTATAGTCCCATACGACGCGTATAGGGGCCATACGCCAGCCTATACGTGGCGTATGGACCCATACGCCACGTATAAATTATTTCAATATGACGTGACCCAAGATTCGTTTTCACCTATATAACAACGATTTCGATAACACTTTCGATATGCTTTCGATTCCTGTAAATCCCAAACGTATTTCTCTCTCAAAATATCACACTTTTTATTCGTTCGGTATGTCGTTTTGGGACGGTAACTATTTGTTTGGTGAATATTCAAATGAATATTCAAATGAATATTCGTTCGTGGTGGATAGTAATCAAGATGATGCGTACGTTCAATCTGCTTACGAGACAGGACTGCCAGATTTAAACCAATCGTATGTTCCCGATGATGAAGTTGAGTTTTGCCGAGAGTCAACTTACGACACGCAACAAAATAATATACTCTCGAGTGATGAAAAACAAACGACAACATAACCATGATCCTGCTCAACATATGGAGGGGCATCCTTTTGTAAGAAGGTTTTCTCAAAACGAACACAATTTGGTGGAGCAGCTTACTGATCAGAACATGGAGCCTCGTAGCATCTTATCAGCTATTAAAAAGCAAAATCCTAATAACGCTTCAATAACCAGAGACGTATACAACGCTCAATATAAGATAAGAAGTGAAAGAAAAGTCGGTGAAACACCAATGCAAGTCTTAGAAAACCTTTTATCTATTAAAAGGTACGTTTATTACACCCGAGGTTTTTTTTTCAATAGACTTAATTAAAATGAAGCCTAACTTGTATTTGTATCCTCACTTAACAACATCAATTTTCCTTCCTTTTTCTATTAAAAGGTACGTTTATTACACCCGAGAAGATCCCGATACTAATGTCGTAGAAGATATATTTTTTTGTCATCCTAAATCATACGACACTTGGCGTGCATTTCCGCACGTGCTGATGATAGACGCTACATATAAAACAAACATGTACAAGCTTCCGTTTGTTCAGATTGTTGGTGTGACCTCCACACACAAGACATTTTGTGTTGCTCATGCGTTTATTAGCAAAGAACGGGAAGATAATTTTGAATGGGTGCTTAATAGATTGAAAGATACGTTAAGCAAGTGTATGGAGCCGCGCGTCATAATAACAGACAGAGATCTCGCTTTAATGAACGCATGTGTTAAAGTGTTTCCGAATGCTTCAAAGTGTTTATGCAGGTGGCATATTGATGAAAATATCGCGAAACACTGTAAAGCAAGTTTTACAAAAGATGACTGGAGAAAGTTTAAATATGCATGGGCACGTTTGTGTGAGTCTCCCACGGCGGAGATTTACGAGTATAACTATAACCTTCTTTACGAACGATTAGTTGAAGCGAATCGAGAAAGTAAGTTTTTATTATATTTTAATTATGTTTTATTATATTTTCAATATATAATTTAATTATGTTTTATTATATTTTCAGAGGTATTGTCATATATAAACAGAAACTGGTTAGAGAGTTACAAAGAAATGTTTGTATCAGCCTGGACTAACTTGAACCGCAATTTTGGCCAACGCACAACAAATAGGGTGGAGAGTCAACATGCAAATTTAAAAAGATATCTTAAATCAACAAATAGCTCACTGGATAGACTTGTGGAGTTTGTAGATCAATTGGTGAATGCACAAGAGGTAAATTTAAAAGAAAGCTTTGAGACAAGCAAAATTAAAACCATGAATCATCATAAACTTCCGCTATTTGATTACTTAAGAGGCAAGGTTTCACACATAGCTCTTGATTTATTAGTTGCCGAAAACACTAAATTGCATGTGATGCGCTCTGCAAATGCAACATGTGGTTGTCATCTTTTCACTAGTTGTGGCTTGCCTTGTGCTTGTCGGCTGGAAATATATGAACATTCTGGTAATAGTCGCTCCATCATTATCATTTTTCTATTAAAGTGACAAATTATGTATTAATTTATACTTTATAATGCAGGCACTAAAATTCCATTAGATGCAATTGACGTATTTTGGACGAAGCTTGATAACATTAAGCCATCATATACGGTGGATGAAAAAGTTGATGTTGAAGAAGAAATGGAACGGGTGAAACAACAAATAATGACACAACCCGCAGCTGTAAAATTTAGTTTGGTGGAAATAATAAAAAAATTGTGTATCCATGGAAAAATAACAAAAAAGCGCCTGTTGTTCAAACAGATATTCGCGGTCGTCCAACGTTAAAGGTTCAACAACAAAAGTACGACACTCAACAAAGTACGTGCGACATGCCGAGACATAGCTCGTTTATTGCGTCTCATATTTCCGGAAGAACAAGTTCAGCTGTAAAGCCCCAGAAGCCTGCCATGCAACGTAGTCGTTCAACGTCATCTAAAGTATCACGGGGTACTAATGAGTTTTCTTCGATTGTCGGAGATCACCAATTAAACAATATAAACAGGTTAAAAATTGGATTCCGTCAATCTTTCATCAGTATATTTCACGTATACGAGATGTCCGACCCGATGGGAATTGTGGTTTTCGATCAATAGCTTTAGGCTTAGGGTTTGACGAAAATAAGTGGATGTATGTGCGGACACAGCTTTTAGAAGAGTTGGACAGACATGAATTGGAGTACAGAGAAGTTTTCGATACTTTGTACCCGGACAGTATAACGAATTACGTCACACCATCGATTGGCAAAGTGTGGAACATGCACCAGAAGAACATTGGATGATAATGCCGTATACGGGATTAGTGGTTGCTCAAAAGTTTGGGGTTATTCTTCATTTACTAAGCAATAATGGTTGTCAAACATTTTTCCCATTATGGGCTGATCCGAAAACTGTCATGCCTCATCATGTCGTGTCGATTGTTCATGTCAACAACAATCATTTCGTCCACGTTAAGTTAGAAGGAGATTATCCGATGCCAACATTAAGTAATCTTTGGATTCTTAACCGAAGCGTACGTGCTGCAGAATGGGAGATTATGTATAGGATTCGTATCTCGGAATACAACGTAATAATAGAGAATAACCGAGAACCCCCGGCTTATATAAATTTATTTTAATTTATAATTTGTAATATGCGACTTATATATTTTTAATTTTAATTTTATTATTGTATTCGTATTGTATTGTTTAAATAATTTTAATTCAAATTATGTATATATTAAATAAAAACTCAAAAAATTAAAAAAAATAAATATATAAGCTATACGCCGCGTATGGTTCCATACGCGGCGTATAGCTCTTCCACGTATGGGTCATAAGTCACGTATGGGTATAAAATGTCAAACCCTATACGCAGCGTATGGTCCCATACGCCGAGTATAGGGTATAAAACGTCAAATCAACAACATACCCTATACGCCGCGTATGGACCCATACGCGTCGTATAGGGTATAAAACGTTAAATCAACAATGTACCCTATACGCCGCGTATGGACCCATACGCGGCGTATAGGGTACAGGGGTGTTGATTTAAAATTAAGGGGTGTCTAAATAAAGGGACCCATTATTAATTAGATCTTAGATCTAAGAGTTAAGAAAAAATCCAATATCATAATGGTAAATAATTAAAACTTTAAATGGTAGGCCAATGGTATTTTAGTATTAATCATATTTTCAAGTTTCATCTTTTTTTTAAACGCTCATAACTTTTACATAAACATTATTTTTAAAAAATCACACCATAAAAACAAGTGTTTTTTTATCTTTAAAACACCTATAATTTTGATGCATAAAAGACGAAGTTTTTTTTCACGAAATTCAAGTCATTGTATAATATTCGTCAGCTTGTGTAATATTCGTCAGCACATTGTATAATATTCGTCATCTAATTGTGTAATATTCATCAGCTCATTGTGTAATAATCGTTAGCTCATTGTGTAATATTCGTCAGATTATTGTGTAATACTCGTCAACTTATTGTGTAATATCAGGTCATTATATAATATTAATCAGATCATTGTGGCTAATATTGACAATTTTGTTATGCATTATGTTTTTTTAAAATTATGATTTTCAAATAACACAATGCTTAAAAATGTAAGTTTTTTTTACGTTTACAGTTTACTGTGTAATCGTGATCAGGTCATTGTGTAATCGTGATCAGGTCATTGTGTAATACTCATCAAACAACTCATTATGTCTGTTGTTAATCATCAAGTCTAGTGCTAGTCATTGTGTTACACATTGTGTTTTTTAAAATGGTGATTTTCAAATAATACAATGCTAAAAATGTAATTTTTTTACGTTTTTTCCAGTTTATTGTGTAATCCCGATCTAGTATTGTGTAATCCTCGTTAATAAGCTTATTGTGTCTATTGTTAATTATCGAGTCTAATGTTGATTATTGTGTTACCCATTATGTCTAATGTTGATGATTGTGTTATGCATTGTATTTTTTAAAATTATGATTCTCAAATAACACAATGCTAAAATGTATTTTTTACGTTTTCATTCCATTATGTAATCCCGATCATGTCATTTTGTAATTTTTGTCAAAGCAGCTCATTATGCTATTGCTAATTGTAGATACATGTGTACCTAGTTTCTGAGCTTAATGTAATATGTCTTTATTGTTTTACACTTATGTAATCGTTGGGTACTTAATGAAATGGAAATGTTTGGTTGTGTTTATAATGTTTAATATTTCATTAATGAGTTGTTTAACACATATCGAATTAACTGTATAGGTTTGTGGTTGTTTGAATTAATCTTGGTAATGTAATGTTTAAGAAATATATTCAAACTTAGTAATGTGAAGCTCTCATGCGAATGGCCCATGCTAATGGACCATACGCATGAACAACTTCATGCGAATGACTCAGTCGCACGACTGAACCAGAAGACTGGATCAGTCGTATGATTGGAATATAAGATTGGCTCAGTCGCACGACTGAACACTCAGTCATGCGAATGGATCAACCGCATGGCTCAATCGCACGACTGAACCATACTAATGGTTCAGTCGCCCGAATGAGGAACACTAACCTATAAATACCATTTAAATTGTGGAAAAACTAAGCACTTCGAATCCCTACGTACCCTAGCCGTCCAGAGACCTCTAAGAACCTGTTCCAAGTTCATAGATCGCACTAGATCGATTATCAATCGTTCTTAACGTTTATATTCAATCTACAATTGATTCTACGTGTGTTCTCACTGATTGGATCGCCAATCAAATAGGATTCCGCACTATTTGATTCGGTATACACATTTATCAGTTAGTATTTCGTTCAATACTACGTCCTAACAAGTGGTATCAGAGCTTTGGCTCTTGATATATGTGTGATTCAATCGTTCTTGATATAAAAATTGTGTTTTTTCACTAAAAAATGAAATCCTTTTATGTCAAACGGTGTTTTAGACATCTCCAGTTCATAAAGTTCAGTTTTTCAGGCATACGACAATTAGGGTTTGTGAAAATTCGAGTTTGTGAGGCCAAAACACGTTAAACCTACAAATTTTCAAAGTCTAGCAGCTTCAGTCGCCCGATTGACTCAATCGCACGACTGAGTTCATTCGCATCCCTCATACGCACGATTGGATTCATTCGTACCTTCATTCGTACGATTGAACTCTCTAGTCGCATTGTTCATCCGCACCTGTCCATACGCACGATTGATTCATACGCATTGGTTCATTCGCACGTTTGAGCCATTCGCATTGTTCAATCGCACGAGCTGTCCAATCGCACACTTTCATTCGCACAAGCAGTAACAGTTTTGTTCCAAAGTTAAAGTTAATAGTAATGGAGGATCAGTATTCAGCATTCACAGCAGGTAAAGATTCAAGGATCCAGAATCTGTTGCTTCTGGAAAATGAAGTGGGGAATCATAACAAGCCCCTTAAGCTAATCACGTTAGATGATTACCCACAGTGGAAGCAAAGATTTGAGATTTATTTGAATGGCATAGATCCCAATCTGTGGGAGTCGATAGAGACAGGGTATAGCATGCCTGTAGGTGCAGATGGAGTTAAACTTACACTAGGGGGCATGACTGATGGACAAAAGCTCAAGTACAATGCTGAGAAGAAAGTTTATGCTCTGCTTACTCAGTCAATTCCGAAGGACATTTTCCATCAATTTTCTGAGAACAAGCAAGCAAAGAAGCTGTGGGATGCATTGGAAAAGAGGTATGACGGTAATGCATCGTTAAAATCTCTAAAGGCTAAAGCGTTAAAGAAGGAGTTTGACAACTTCTCGTTAATGGGAAAGGAGAGCTTGGACGATGTCATTGATCGGTTCTATCACTTAATAAGTGAGCTGCACACTCATGGAGTCACCACTACTATGGAAGACAAAGTCTCAAACTTTGCAGATGGTTTGCCAGAGAAATGGGTTTCTTTTGTCTCCAACCTCAGACAGAATGATATGCTCGCGAAGTTAGATATCAATGACTTCATTCTGAAACTGAGGGAGGAAGAATTGAGGATGAAGTATAGGGCTCAAAAGTCTACTTATGATCAGAATCCAGCCCTATACAAGTCAACTCCACAAGCCAAAACGTCTGGAGCTCCACTACAAACGGCTTTTGTGTCGAGTTCAGCTGGTCCATCTCAAGAAATTTCTTCAGGATCTGACACGTCAGGGTCGTCTGGTACCCAATACATAGCATCTGAAGCAAATGCTACAAAACTGAAGACCAAGAATCTTGGAAATGTGACAGTCGAGGTAGCAAAGGAACACATGGATCTCTTAGCAGCTGTCGTCCATTCCTATGACGGGCTAGTTGCTGGGAAAATTGGAAACTGTCATCTGGCAGATGAGGACTACGAGTAGGTAGACGAGATAGAGCTGGAAAGGATGGATATAATGTGGGCCTTAGCAAGTGCTGTCCGGAGAGCTAAACAGTTTGTCAAGAAAACCGGACAGAACTTGGTTGCAACTTAGGACACTACTTTTGGTTTTGACAAGTCTAAGGTGACATGCTTCAATTGTGGGAAAAGGGGCACTTCAAGCGTGAGTGCGTGAAGCCGAAAAAGACAGCAAACAGGAATCCCTTCTCATCCTTCAATCGTCAGGATAAACCCACAGCTAGTCCTACTTCGTCAAGTAAGGATCCTAAAGCCTTGACCGCTCATGATGATGAAGGACAGGATTGGAGCTTTCGGTTTGTCTCTCTAGGAGAATCCAACATTACAAGTGTTGAAGATTTGGATGATGACTCAGCTAGTGAAGGAGATATTGCAGTGGAACTAGCGATGTCTAACACTGAAAGACTGCAACTGTGGTAAATTACATGCCTGAAGAAGGGAAAACTACAATAACTTTAGAATCACCAGAACCAAAGACACCAGACTCTGCCTTAATGGCTGATTCGTCAGAACCCCCTCAGGTAAGTACTACTGACCAACTTTTCAATAATCATGCTTGTTCTGATTGTGATAAATTTAGGGAAAGCATTGATCTGAAATTTACTAGGTTATTAGATCACAATGATAGCTTAGTAAAGGACTTACAACTGTGCACCGAAGCCAATAGAGTTTTAAAACAAAATGAGCACAGTTACAAAGAAAAGATAGACCTTTTGAACAAACAGCTTAGGGAAACAGAAGTAGTAGCCTTTAACCAAGCTAATGACATTAAGTACTATCTAAACTCCTTAGAAGACACAAAGAAACAGAAGGTAGTTTTAGAAGTAGAAGTAAATTCACTAAAACAGAAACTACACAGTTGGACAAGTTCCTCTCATATTGTCCAACACTTAGTGAGAGAACGTAACAATGGGGAGGGTTTGGGATATAAAGTGGTTCCACCACCACCTGAGACCTTGATGAATGCAAAAGGTAAACCAATAAATAAAACCCAATCAAGGATCATGTGGTGTCCACTCCTCTAGTAAGTGACCCAGATTCCATAAGTAAACCTATTGAATCGGTACTAAACTAAAGGAGGCCACTTCAAAATCACAAGGTAAAATGCCCTGCGACAATCTGGACAAACAATTTGAAAAGGTTAATATAAAGTCTGGGTCAATCAAGTCTAATTCTGAACCCAAAAGACCAAACAAGTTAACCAACCCCGTGCTTCAGGTCTAAGTCCAGAGAAAAATCAGGTAAAGGATGTTAAAAATGTTAAAACAATTAACTTTGTTAACAAGAGAAAACATCTAAGCAAGAAATGTCAAAACCAAAACAAAACAATGTCACACGAGTGTCCCATACTTCTCTACGAAAACATTTAAATTGTGAAAGTGAAAGCAGATCATGCTACAACTGTGGAAAGTATGGACATATTGCGTCTTATTGTCCTTATTATCATCAGACACCAAAGAAGAAGGTAGAACTTTATGACACTAAAGTGAGCTCTTCCAAGAGAAGATCCATGACTCCACCAAAACGAGTCAGTGAACCTAAAGTTCAACCTATCAACCAGTCGTTTGTTTATCACAAACAAGCCCTACATAAGACTGGCTTATGGAAAGAGAAATCTGCCCATGAATCTGATAATGAGAACAAGAAGACCATAGATTGTCCCTCACCCTCAAAAGGCCAATGGGTGGAATTCATGATGTGTGATGCCACTGGGTCACCCAAGCAAGTAAAGGCTTGGGTCCCTAACCTGAACTAATGTTTTCAATTGAATGTGCAGGGTGTTCGCTATAGTGCTGAAACCAACACGTGGATTGTCGATAGCGGAGCATCAAGGCACATGACTGGGAACAGGGCACTCCTATCAAACATCAAACAGATAAAAGGTGGCTATGTTTCATTTGCTGGAAACAAAGGAGGGTATATCACAGCTCAAGGGGAAGTGGGAAACCAGAAAGTAAAGTTTGACAAGGTAAACTACGTTCAACAACTTCAGAATAACTTACTTTCGGTATCCTAAATTTGTGATAAAGGATTTAAAGTAGTGTTTGATAACAAGAAGTGCTATGTCCTGAAAAAGGACTATGTCATCCCAGAGGACCAAGTCTTAATGTCTGCCTCAAGATATAATGATCTTTATATCTTGGATTTATCAAAGGCCTCCACAACAGATCATCAAGTTTAGTGCTTTTTGTCAAAGGCTACTGAGAAGGACTCAATCTTCTGGCATCGAAGAATGGGACACATTAATCCACGGAAGATGAATCACTTGATCCAGAATGATCTAGTGAGAGGAGTTAACGTTAAAAACTTCCAACTTCCGGATTTCTGTGTGGCATGCAAGAAAGGCAAACAGACGAAGAAGTCTCATAAGGAAAAGAAAGTTCACTCAATCGAACTTCCTCTTGAACTTCTTCATATGGATCTGTTTGGTCCAGTCAGTACAAGAAGCATCGCAGGCGACCTGTACTGCTATGTAGTTACAGATGACTACTCAAGATTCTCTTGGGTGATGTTTCTGAAATCAAAATCAGAAATGTTTGAGTCATTCAAAGAGTTAGTAATTACACTGGAGTCTCTCTACAAGCTGAAGGTCAGACAAGTCCGCTCAGACAACGGAACCGAGTTCAAAAATCAATGGATGGAGGCTTTCTGTAAAGAAAAGGGAATTGTGCACCAGTTCACTTCCGCCTACACTCCTCAGATGAATGGTGTTGCTGAGAGAAAGAATCGCAGCTTAATAGAGACAACACGAACAATGCTAGCAGACTTGAAGCTACCTATCCAATTCTAGAATGAGGCAGTTGCCAATGCGTGTTACACGTTAAATCAAGTTCTGATAGTTAAACGTCATGGCAAGACGTGTTACGAGTTACTTCAATGACGTAAACCAAATCTAGAGTATCTCGAACCGTTTGGCGCACCGTGCACACTATTGAAGAAAAATCAGGAGGGAAAGTTCAGCGAGAAGGCTGAAGATGGAATTTTTCTTGGATACAACATACCGAATAAGAGAGTCTATAACAACTCCACGGGTCAAGTAGAAGTGTGGTGTAATGTTGACGTTCAGAGTACACCAATCCTGCTGCTGGGAAAGGACCTGCCTTCTTTTTCGACTATGATGGCTTCTTCCAGTCCTTCAACATCCCTCTCTCCACATCTGATGATGACTTGGCAACCAAAATGATGTTTGAGGTCTTAAACACACCATCACAAGACGCCACAACATCTGGTTCACAAGGTGAGTCGTCTAATCAGTCAGGGGGAGCACTCGAGGTAAGTGACTCCTCCTCTGATGATGAAGCTGTGGAAAATAACCAGAACAATGAGGAGGAACAGGTTCCAATTCCTGCAAGTCCACAAGCATCTGACATTGATGCTTCTGCGTCTTCGGAACCTCACACTCCTACTGCCTCAGATGCAGAACCAAATGTCCATAATCTTGGTTCTGAGGTAGTTGTTCCCAGTACTCCTGGATCATGCTTAAATGTCTATCATCCTCTGGACAATGTCATTGGGGATGTCAGATCTGGAGTTCAGACAAGAAATCAGCTATACTCAGCTGATTATGCCTCGGTAATGGAAAAAGGATACCTTTACGATGAAGCATATCGTTGTTTTGTGTCTCAGTTTGAGCCAAAATACGTCAGTGAAGCCCTGAATGATGAGGCATGGGTGAGTGCCATGCAAGAAGAACTTTTGCAGTTCAAGAAGTTGGGAGTATGGACTCTTGTGGATAGACCAAAAGGAGCTAAAGTTATTAGAACCAAATGGGTCTTGAAATGCAAGAAAGATGACCAAGGAGTCATCATCAGGAACAAGGCTCGTCTTGTAGTTCAAGGATTTTGACAAGTCGAGGGAATAGATTACAATGAAGTATTTGCACCTGTGGCAAGAATGGAAGCCATCCGTATCTTCCTAGCCTATGCCTCTTACATGAAGATTAAAGTCTATCAACTGGATGTAAAGAGTGCATTTCTTCATGGTGAAATCCGGGAAACAGTGTATGTCAGTCAACCTGAAGGATTTGAAGATCCATATCATCAGGACAGAGTTTACAAACTGGATAAGGCTCTCTACGGGCTTCACCAAGCCCCGAGGGCATGGTATGAAAAACTCTCCACTCACCTCATGAAACACGGATTTCGCAGAGGTGTAATTGACTGTACACTGTTTATCAAAGAAAAAGATGGTGACTTGCTGCTTGTTCAGATCTACGTTGATGACATAATCTTCAGTTCCAAGAACGAAGACTTATGTAAAGAATTTGAAGCAGTAATGAAAGCTGAATTTGAAATGAGTGCCATGGGAGAGATGAAGTTCTTTCTCGGTTTAGAGGTGGATCAGACATCAAAAGGGATATTTCTACATCAGACTAAGTATGTAGGAGATATTCTCAGTCGGTTTGACATGGAGAATGCTTCCGCAGCTGGGACTCCACTTGCTACAAACCATGAGGTAGCACCCGACGAGAATGGTGATCTAGTCGATGCCACCATGTACCAAGGAATGATTGGATCTCTTATGTACCTCACTGCATCAAGACCTGATATCATGTACGCAACATGTCTATGTTCAAGATATCAGGCGAAACCAAAGGTTAACCATCTGATAGGAGTCAAAAGGATATTCCGTTATCTGAAGGGTACACCAACACTTGGGTTGTGGTATCCTCATGACATGACTTTGAGCTTACAGCGTATAGTGACTCGGATTACGGTGGCTGCAAGATGAACTACAAGTCTACATCAGCAGGATGTCAATTCTTTGGGAGGAGATTAGTGACCTGGCAGTGTAAGAAGCAGACCTCGGTTGCTTTGTCAACCTATGAAGCCGAATACGTTGCTGCCGCCAGCTGCTGCTCACAAATCATATGGATACAACAGCAAATGCGGGACTACGGTTTGCATTTCTCTTCTACTCCTATTTTTGTTGATAACTCTGCTGCAATTGTAGTAACAAAAAATCCGGTCCAACATCCTAAGACCAAACACATCGGTATAAAATCTCACTTTATACGCGACTGTTTTGAAAAGAACCTAATCGATGTGGTTAAAATAAATACGGATTTTCAACGCGCTGACCTCTATACAAAAGCTTTTGATAAACCACGTTTTCTATATCTGTTAGAGGTCAACTGTGTCAAAAAGAAAAGTGATGTAATTCCAGGAGATGAAATTGCTTAGTCCGACACCCGTTTAGTTTTCTTTTATTTTCTTTTATTTTCTTTTATTTTAAATATCCTGTCTTAAAAATCCAAAACACAAAAAGATTTTCGGTTTTAGAATTTTAGGGGAAGATTAGTTTAGTTTTTTAGTATTTAGTTACTTTAAAAAAAACGGGAGGAGGAGATTCTAGAAATGAGATCGTATCTGTGATACTGATTCAATGACTATGAAAAATGAAAGTACACAGGAACAAAGAGTTTGGGACTATAAAATAAATTAAATGATGATTGAGGTAAAACTTCAAAGTATAAGTCGACGATGTCTAAGTAACATAAAAGGAAAAATTATAGTAAAACTAGTTTCTACTAAGGGAACACGGAGAACGTAGACCTAGAGGTTGCTAGATCATTAGATGATATGTCGGTAGATTCAACACAATAGATTAGTAGATCTCGTTGGTGATCTCAATTTTAAACTAAGTTGTTCAACAAGCTGT
Source organism: Flaveria linearis (assembly GCA_024085815.1). Taxonomy (NCBI): domain Eukaryota; kingdom Viridiplantae; phylum Streptophyta; class Magnoliopsida; order Asterales; family Asteraceae; genus Flaveria; species Flaveria linearis. The sequence goes on from JABSNV010000565.1 coordinate 16,284, forward strand.
GGGTTATCGTCTTATCTCAGGTTAACACAATCAACCAAGTTCCAACAAGGGGTGACGAGCAAAATTAACGCCACAAAAGTGTGCGGTTGACCATAAAATGAGCAAAGCACATAAAAAAATGCAAAAAACAATCTAGCTGATAACATATGTTGTTAGTGCGATCTGTGCAAAAAGAAAATAATTGCTCAAACAAGAGGATAGGTTGTGTGCCTCTCTGCTGTGCGGTGGCACTGATCTGAGGATAAGCATAACCAAAATATTCTAGAATTCATTGTTGTTTACGCCTCTCTGCTGTGCAATGGCACTGACCTGAGGCTTTGCATCTCTTTGAAAGCTCTCAGAATAGTTTTCTCTTGTCACAATACCCGTAGACCGCTCAAAAATCTCCTGAGGAATGATGATTACCAAATAAGTATGGGATCCACAAATGCTTGTTGAAATAATTAACCCCTAAATAATTACCAAAGTGTGTCAAAAATCTGTGTATGGATTTAAGAGGACAAGTATACTGACAATCATCGTGAGCAGCAATTCTTGAAAGTCCAAATCAATGTGGGATCTTACAGAATTAGTATGATTTCCTAAACTTGCTTATGACTCTCGATGAAAAATGGAATCCAAATCAAAAGGCTTGGATAAATTGTCCAAATAATTTGACAAACCTGTATGATTCCATAATGAATCACTCCAGTTATAATCAAAGTAACGTAATGCTACTTGGGATTCCAACCTCCCATAAAAATACAAAATTAAGTTTTCGGTTTTTTTTTTGTTTCTTAATTCTAGTTGTTTTATGTTATTTGAATATTAGTAAGAGAGTTTTAAATGTCGGACTATACAATGGAATTCAATCTGTGAGTAAATCACTTAAATGAGTCACATCTGGGGTGATCTAGTGGATAAATGGATCACGTCTGAGGTGATCGGTGGATAAATGGATCATGTCTGAGATGATCACAAGTTTTCAAAGTTAATATGATTATGTCTGAGATGATCGAATGCTCAGAATGTCTAATCTATAATCAAAGGGTGTAAAATGCAAATTGGTCATAAATTCAAAATCATGAGTATGACCCATACGCATGATTGGACCATAAGTATGGACCAACCGTGCGAATGGACCATACTCATGCCCTAGACAACCGAATGGAGCATGAGTATGAAACATTCACACGAATAGCTTACAAGATTGAGCCAGTCGCCCGAATGGAGCTGTGCGGATGAGTCAGTCGCCCGACTAAGATCTAGTCGGCCGACTGAATGTGATCGACTGAACCAATTGCACGACTGAGGTCCAATCGCCCGAATGAACAGAGCGAATGGGTCCAGTCGCCCGATTGAAATCAGATTCAGTATAAATTGAGCCCTAGTTGATCGCATTCAACTCATCACCCTAAATCACCCCATATCGCACACCTGACCGTTACTCTGCCAAAATTTCATCTGACCGAACCTAACACCTTAGTTTGATATTCTGACGATCTCGGTTGTTTATACAGGTATAATGCGGTGCAACCCATCCAAAATTCCACCGATTTGACTTCAAAATCATGAAACTCGACCCACACAAGAACCGAACATTGAAATGGACAAATAACCTAACCAAACCGAGTAAAATGTGGAAATAAAATTTAATAGGTTATTACTCAAGTGATTGCGAGTCTAATGAACCAAAACATGACGTCTAATTCTAAGTTTTGGTCCAAATCTGAATTAAAGTTGACCGAACAGTGGGTCATGCGACTGGACACCCGGATGAACTGCAATCGCACGACTAAGTTGGACGATTGAGCCAATCGGCCGAATGACCGATACAAATGAGATCAGTCGGCCGACTGAACCAATCGCATGCTCAGTCATCCGATTGAACTCAGTCGCATGATTCAATCACCCGAATGCATTCAATCGCATGATAGGTCAACCGACTGAACTCAGTCGCATTGAGTTCTACCAGGTTAATTAGAACTGATTTGTGTTGTGTGGGATCTAATGCCTATATGTCTTGTGTTACAGATTGATGGCTGACAGGTGGACCATCAACCCTAAGCACAACATATGTGCTCATTTAGATGCTACGACTCAGAATGGTGCCGAGTGTGCAGGGATCATTGCTTTTCTCAAGCGATCCAGAATCTACAGGGCTATTTCCACACCATGCACTCCCTATAGGTCTATTCAGCAGGCCTTCTAGGAGGGGGCATCGGTTGACGCTCATGCGAGCCTTACAACATCAAGAGTTCCATTTTTGGTATAGACTTAGAGATTACAGCTGAGGATATCCGGCAGGTACTTGGTTTGGGTGACGATGCAGACCACCCTACCAGACTTCACCCACTGACGGTTAGAGGGTGCTTCTTAAGGATGAAGTATGCTGGGGATATCAACGCAGGTGTGCTCAACAAGAGCAACCTGTGTCCCCAATACAAGTACTTAGCACATGTCATCCTTAAGTGCTTGGCTTCGAGAAGGGTGGGTTTGATGACCTATCAGACCAGATTCAAAATGCCTACGTGGCACTGGTGCTGAACCACCCCTTCAGCTTCTCGAGCATGATATTCTCATACCTTATAGAGAATCTGGAGGCGAAGGGCAAAGAAGGGTTCTGCATGTACCCTAGATTTCTCCAGATGATCCTTGATGAGAAGCTGCCAACACTGCCCAAGGAGAGCCACGACGCTGTGTCCTTGGAGATCATGGATGATACGACACTGGGTCATATGAGAGTATATCAGGGAAAGCAGGTCAAACCCCCGGTGAAGAGACTCTTCAGGCATTTGGCCCAGGCTGATTATGTGGCGCCTGGGAGGCGAAAATGGCACCACGAGGAGAGTGACTCATATGTTGAGCAAATTGCTCTTCCATCTGACGACTCCGACGATGATGGTGATACGGGCGGAGACTCCGGGCCTGCTACTTCGAGGGGCCCCACTAGACAGGTTACTCATTCACCCCCTACACACCCAGATTCCACTACAGCCAGCTTTCACCAAGACTTCTGTCCTTCCGATGAGGAAGAAGAGAGTGATGAGGAGCCTCTCACGAGGACGGTGGGTAGCCGGGTGGTTGCCACAGAGAGAGGCTTGAGGGCGGTTGGTGGACGCCCAGGGGAGTCCAGGGATGCTGTTGCTGATTCAGATCCCTCTTATGTCCCGAACTCACTCAGTAGCTAAGGGGGAGCCTCAGTGTCTAGAGGCACAAGGAGGAAGACGATGGCACACCCCTACGAAAAGAAGGGGAAGAGATTGAGGTTCACTCTAACATCATCCACTAGCACAACCACTACCTCAACCACACCATCCACCACTACCACCACCACTACTACTACACCACCAGCCTCCACCTCTACCACCTCACACACCACTACCACACCCGTTCCACCACCACCAACTTCATCTATACCACCCCCAATCTTCACTCATCTGTCACACCTTCATCTATACCACCCCCAATATTCACTACTACCACCACCACCATAACTACTCACCCAGCAGAACCGTTATCTTTCCCTCCTTTACATCTGGATCTCCTCTACCTCACAGTGGGGGTAGAGGAACAGCTCTCAGCACTGAACCGTATGGTACTGAGGCTATTAGCAGTCGATGACGAGAAGACTACCTAGATTCGTCAGCTAGTAGAGCTTACTGCTGCACAATCTCAGCAGATATCTTAGCAGGCTCAGCTGATTGAGCAGCAGGCACAACAGATTGCTGCACAGAGCTCAGAGATGTCCCAACTCCAGGAGCAACATGTCCACTCAGCCAAAAGGATAGAGGAGTTGGAGACTGCCAACAAGACCATCATGCTGAGGCTTAAAGGGTCAAAGGAGGAGCCTCTTAAGATCAGAGAGGGAGATGGAGATGATGGTGATGATGATGACAGTGATGATGATGATAATGGTGATGATCAAGGGGATGATACTGATGCTGGTGATGATGCTGATGATGATGTTGATAATGATGATGATGATACATCTGCTGTGGGTGCCACATCTACAAGTGAAAGGGAACAAAGAAAGCTCAAGATGGAGGTGCCTTCACATCCACCCCATCAGCAGAAAAGCCCATGATACAAGACAAGAGTAATGTCTAGTTGTTTATGTTATTTAAAATCATGTGTAACTGAATTTTGTATCAAATTAATGTATATAATGTTTATATATTGGTGAATGTGTTTCTGTTTTGATTATTAACTAATGATCGATGTGTTACATGTGTAATTCAAGCAGATCTAAATTATCAGAGGGACGAATACGATGCTGTTCCCCTTCAGCAGGTCAAGACTCAACTAATCATGATTCTTGATCTGTAAGGGATTGTCAGGAGATCAGTGAGTTATACCCCTGAAGAAGGGGAAATAATTCATGATCTTACTAATGAGCAGCTGGTAGAAATGTTCAAGCTCAATCCCGATGAGATTGTTAAGGACGCTCCAACCTTTGAAGTAAACAGTGACGACGAGCTGAACGACATTGATGAGATAGAGATCGAGGATGTCACTGCATCGCACTATCCAGAATATGCTGACACAGAGGGAAATGTGGTTCCTAATCTAGGTGATTCCCTGGTCAGTGATACATTTGAGATTTTAGATAAGATGGAGCAAGAGTCCGAGAAGGTTGAAGAAACAGCCCAAGCCTCAGACATAGATGTTGATATCAGAACAACAGAGTGGGCTGCATGTTTTGAGGAGATCAGAGCCCAACGCATTGCTCCTAAACCCAATGTCTACACCAAGCTCTACAAAGTGAAGAAACATCACAAGGTGTCAGGCAAGATTATCGTGTGGGCTCATTTTGATGATCTTAATGTGTACGCGGTAAAGAGAGAGAAGGGTATTGAGTACTTTAGATTCCCACATGATCTAAAGTCTCTACCTGGTTTTGAGCTCAACCAGCTAGCTAAACTGAAGCTGCTATATGCTGACCCGATAAAGATGTCAGGTTGGTTTGAGGTTGTACTGAAGAGAGAGTACCATATCAGGTGGGTCAACTTCAAACCTCAACAACCTACGAGGTATATCAGACGGTCTAAAGTTGATCCCATAACTAGAAATCCAAAGATAGTGCTGAAGTGGAGTCCTCCGCGCACGATGTCGAGAATCCCGCTAAGGGAAATGCCATAGGACTTCACTCCACACTTTAAGTGGTGGTACTATGATTGGAGAACAGGGGAGGCGGTCATAGTTATGAACAAAGAGGGCAAAATGGATACTATCAGGGTATTTGACCCAATATGGCTTACCAACTTGTCGGCTGAAGATGTCTACACTCTGTACAAGTGGCCACTGTTCTATGACGCGCAAGATATTATACAAGCCCTCCAAATTCTAAACGTGATCAGACTCTGTTTTGCCTTTGAAATACATGCAGGAGTTTCAAGAGAGGAGAAGTACAAGAAATATGAAGAGGTTATGAAGAATGTAAGACAATAGATGAAACTAGGTTCAAGGGGGAGTTTGTAGATACATGTGTACCTAGTTTCTAAGCTTAATGTAATATGTCTTTATTGTTTTACACTTATGTAATCGTTGGGTACTTAATGAAATAGAAATGTTTGGTTGTGTTTATAATGTTTAATATTTCATTAATGAGTTGTTTAACGCGTATCGAATTAACTATATAGGTTTGTGGTTGTTTGAATTAATCTTGGTAATGTAATGTTTAAGAAATATATTCAAACTTAGTAATGTGAAGCTCTCATGCGAATGGCCCATGCTAATGGACTATACGCATGAACAATTTCATGCGAATGACTCAGTCGCACGACTGAACCAGGAGACTGGATCAGTCGCATGATTGGAATATAAGATTGGCTCAGTCGCACAACTGAACACTCAGTCATGCGAATGGATCAACCGCATGGCTCAATCACACGACTGAACCATACTAATGGTTCAGTCGCCAGAATGAGGAACACTAACCTATAAATACCACTTAAATCGTGGAAAAACTAAGCACTTCGAATCCTACGTACCCTAGCCGTCCGGAGACCTCTAAGAACTTGTTCCAAGTTCATAGATCGCACTAGATCGATTATCAATCGTTCTTAACGTTTAGATTCAATTTACAATTGATTCTACGTGTGTTCTCACTGATTGGATCGCCAATCAAATAGGATTCCGCACTATTTGATTCGGTATACACATTTATTAGTTAGTATTTCGTTCAATACTACGTCCTAACACTAATCATCGAGTCTAGTGCTGGTCATTGTGTTACGCATTGTGTCTAATCTTGATCATTGTGTTTCTTTCCAAACTATTACTCATTGGCCAATAATAATTCATACTATTGATTTAACCGATAATAATCCTCATTTTTATTTTTATTACCAACAACAGTCATCGTAGTATAATTATCATACATTCACACTTGATTTGTGCTTATTTTAGGCTCGATTTAACTTGTATGTTTTTTCATTTCGTTCATGTTCATTATTGTGAACGAAATCGAGTCGAAATCAAATGTAAAATTTTCATAATTATGTCAGTGGAATTGTTGATAAAATGTAAGTTGGGATTGTTACCTGCCAAATCAATAGTATGGATTATTATCAGCAAATGAGTAATAGTTAGGATTATTAAAATTCAATCTGCCTTTTTTAAAATGATGGTTTTCAAATAATACAATAATAAGTAATGTAAAATTTTTATGTTTCACTTGTGTATTTATCATCTGATAATTGTGTAATCTTCATCAATTTGAAGATTGCACAATGATCTAACGAAATTACACAATAAGTTAAAAAAACTTTGTTATTTATATCAATAGTATAGGCGTTTTAAAGATTAAAAAATGCTTGTTTATATGGTGTATTTAAAAAAATATCGTATGTAAAAGTTAGGGAGAATATTACCAATTTTGCCCACAACCTAATTTTGATAAAAAAATACATGTGTCAACATCTTAATCCTTGTTACACTTTTTAGGTTTAGAAAAACTTTGTATTTGAATATTTTTCAAAATTATAGCCCATAAAATACAACATTGTTTTAAACACAATCAGGTATCCAACACACATTTGTAAATGATCATTATAGAAAATGTTTAAGAAACTTTAAGGTTTAGACCAATGTTTTCAGAACCTGATCGGACGTCGAACTGGACGCCTTACTGGTTTGGTGGTCGGACCGGTCGGACTGGATGGACCGGATTTAACTATATTTTAATTATATTTATATAGGTAATTAAATATAAGTAATTTATATATGATTTATACATATATTTTATAGTTATATATAAAACTTAACTATATCTGTATATCCTACGTACTAATTTATGGTTTAACACCCCGTTTTTACCCACTAAAATCAAAAAAAAAAAAATCAGAAAACCGGTCGGAACCGGTCCGGTTCGCCAGTCCAACCGCCGGTTCGGTTCGGACCGGCCGGTTCAAATGGCCAAAAACGAATCACCCCTGACCGGACCGGACCATCCACCGATTCGCGGTCGAACCGGTCGGACCGGCCGGTCCGATCCGGTCCTAACAACAATGGTTTAGACTGTTAACACACACACATTAAACAAAGCAATTACTAAAATGTAAGTTAGACAATTAACTGAGTCTAATAAAACATTTCCATGGAACCTTTTAGGATTTCAATGATATCTATATGTTTAAAATTAACGAGGCAATTTTTTTTATGTTTTTATGTTGTTTGTTTGAAGCATGCTGGATTCAATTAGGGTTATGTTAGTTTTTCCCAATTTTCATATGAGACTTGCATCAAGCTGTTCTAGCCATGGTGGTGTTTGGCTTAGCTTTTTCGCAAGTGCTTTTAACTTTTTAACTTATTAAAAGTTAAAAAGTTAAGTTTTTATGTTTAATAGATAAAGTCCTCAAAATAGCTTCTTGGCTGAAAAAAAAAGGAGAAAAGGATAAGTTACAAAAAGTACCTTCTCACCTTTTCATTTCTCATCTACCAATATTACCCTTAACCACCAACATTAACCAGAGCATTCATCACCAGCATTCATGAACCAGAGCATTGAATGCATCACCAACATTAATATCTGAAGAGCATTCATGAACCAGAGCATTCTTCAACCACTACCATCGAGAGCATTCTTCAACCACCCAAGCAAAGCATTGAAGAGCATTCATCATCGGCACCATCGATCATGTCACAGCAGCAGCCGTCAACCCGTCGACCTCCCGTCACCCATCACAACGGAGCATTGAAGACCCACTCGATCTACCCTCTTAAAACCTCATGCCTGCTGCTGTTCTACTATCATCCATCTCATCCTCTGATTTCCTTTTTTGCGAATTCTTGTGGGTTTGTGGGTTCTGTGAATTCAGGGAGCAACAGACGTCGGATTCGCGTTTTATACGTTAGTTTTTTGTTGGTTTTGTGATTTTCATTTCCAGTATTGATTTAGATGTACAATTATGACATGGTAAAATGGGGAGGTATAATGAGGGTTTGAACAGATAACGATTACTAGAATGAGAGTTTGAACAGGTAACATACAATCATGATATATGCGAAACTAAAATTAAAAAAGACCAAGTGGAAGGAAGAACACTACTTTTTGGTTCTTGTGTGTGGTGTAAAGTATTTTATAAAGAAAGATTCTAATGAAAGTCAAATTCTTTACACTAAGATTAAAAAGTCAAAGAAAGATAACATACATCTTCGATTACACTGTGCTCCATTATGACATGCTAGAATTTCCATTTCCAGTATTGATTTCCATTTCCATTTCATATATGAAACTCTACTTGGGGAGGTATCTTGACTAAAATAGATAGAATTCAAATCTAGTTTACTGTTAGTTACATGATTTTGATTTAGCTCCAAGGCTTCAAATACGTCACATGATAAATTGTTATTACTTTGATTATATATCTATAGTTTCAAATAATGGATGAGAATAGTCCAAATGTTGTTGGTTGTAAAACATCATATAGCAAGAACAAAGCAAGATCCTTGTGGGATGATGCTACGTTCAAGGAGTTCGTTGAAGCGTGCGTGTTAGAACTTAAAAGATGGAATAGACCCGGTACTCATTTTAATAAGGTTGGGTGGGCAAATATAATAAAAACTATGTATGAAAAAACTGACAAAACCTTTGACCATAAACAAATACAAAACAAATGGGATAGCATGAAAAAGAATGGAAGATTTATGATCGCTTGACGAGGCTTGAAACTGGGATTGGTGGGACGAAAAGCTTCATCGAGACATCACCTGAGTCGTGGGATAAGAAATAAAGGTAGACGACTATATTATGCATTTTAAGTTTTACTATATTATGCATTCTAGTAAACTTAAATATATATTGTCTTTGTTGTCGGTGGATAAAGACTATGCCAAATTTAGGGTGTGAATTTGGACATCTTTGAGACTCATTATGCTACATTGTTTCGTGACTCGGTTGCTGTAGGAGATCATGCTATGACTCCTTTACAATTTCAACAAGATGGCAATATGACTCCCGCAATATGTCTGTTGAGGAGTCGGTTGGAATCTTCTTGATGACTTTGGCTCATGGGTGTACGAATAGGTTTGTCCAAGAATCTTTTAATCATTCAGGGGAAACCATTCATAGACATTTTCATAAAGTTATGAAAGTCGTGCTTAATATGGGTGCTAACATCATCAGACCATCCACAAACTATAATGATGAAGTACCCGCACATATATTAAATAATCCTCGGTATTATCCAATGTTCAAGGACTGCATTGGTGCTATTGATGGGACGCACGTGAGGGCATCAGTTCGATTAAAGGACCAAACTAAGTACATTGGTCGAAATGGATATGCAACACAAAATATCATGGCTGATTGTGATTTTAATATGTGCTTTACGTTTGTATGGGCTGGATGGGAAGGTAGTGCACATGACACGAGGATTTTCAATGAAGCCTTACAAAGGCCGGAGCTTCATTTTCCACATTCAATGGGTGGTTAGTATAATTCAATATTTTTTTGTTTTAAAACTTGTTTTAATCTACTAACTATTTGTTATTTTATAGACAAATATTACGTTGTTGATGCCGTATACTCAAATACTAAAGGCTATCTTGCTCCATACAAGGGTCAAACCATCCGTTATCATATACCAGAATTTCAACGTGGACATAGTAGTGCTATGCGTGCTCCTCGCGGCGCAAAAGAAACATTTAACTATTATCACTCATCATTGCGGAATATCATTGAACGCACTTTTGGAATATGGAAAGCTAGGTGGGCGTTATTAAGAAATATGCATGTTAATTACACATACGAGCACCAAGTGAGCATTGTGATAGCATCGATGGCGATCCATAACTTTATTAAAAAGACTGGTATGTATGATGAAGCATTTAACACTGCTCAAGAAGAATCTTACAATCCCAGAGAGGGTAGTACTACAAATGAACTTCATGAAGAACTTCCACCTACAAATCGTTCGGATCATGATGTTATGTATATGGTAGCAATAAGAGATATTATTACGCAAGATGTAATGGACTCATGGAGATGAATGTTGCATGACATTAGCTTCATATCATTGTGTATTGTGGTGTTATTTAAACAATCTCTTGTAATATTATTATGTCTAATCAAGGAATAATAAATTATGTAAACGAATCTTAATTTATATATTTCATAATATTTTTTCAATTTGTAAGACGGGAAAAAAAGTATAATAGTATAAATAAGCAATCCCAAACACTTTTTAGAAAACAACTTATTGACTTTTAACAGGGTGTCCTTTTTGGTCATTTAACATCAATAAGCTAAACCAAACACTTTTTACAAAACAACTTATTGACTTTTTAGTTTATAAGCTAATCCAAACACTTTTTTTTTAAAACTCCTTTTGAAAAGTCATACGTTAATAAGTTCTTTTTATTAAAAGTCATTTTCAACAAAATAAGCAATCCCAAACACCCCCATGTTCATTTTAGTAGTTTATATTTACCAGCTGTTGTAGCATACTGCTTTCTTAATGCCAAATGATCTATTTGATGTTCAAGTAATTTAATTTTTATATATGGACTTACAATTTTAAAGAACTGGGTGTATACTTGATCACTTTAGTATTAAATTGGATCAGCTGGAATGTTTAGAGGAATGCATAATTGGTTTTATATAAAAGTTGAATGCATCGGTGAATAGGATTTGTTTAAATATTAACCATCTGCACTATTACTTAACTTTCAATTCTTGATCGAGTTTTTCAACGTGGGACAAGATCAAAATTTGGGAATAACCAAATCAAATCTTTTGGTGTCTGTTATGTATCTACATTGCTATATAATCATTTATTATTAATGGGAGTTACAACTTGCCCCAATATATGTTTTAATCATGCTAAACTTTATGTAAATGGATTTTAGTATTTTGGGTATAATTTTTATCTTGTCGACCAATTGTATCAGAGTATGTCATCTACAACAGCTTGAAGATTGATTCTTTTGTTGTTTCGTTGCAATTGAAGTATTCTGCAGGCATTATGAATGGTGTTATTGGAAAAAAAAAGTGATAATTGGAAATAATGATGATGATTACTGTAACCCGACTATTCTCGTGGCTGAGGAAGAAGTTCCCACATCGTTTGTTTGCGGGTCACGGGTCATGCGTCCAAGATACGGGTCACGAGTGATTGTTAAGGAATTGATCCACGTTGACCGAGTTTCAAGGAATTAAACGTTGAGTTGTTCTAGAAATTAGCAAATAGTGGGCTGTTATTTAGCATGAGTCTTTTGTTTACTTGATATATAGTATTAGTTTGCATTCATTTTAAAAGGTACACCTTTGTAATCGTTTTTTTTTTCAATCAATCGAAGATAACACTGTTGGTGTGAGTTTATGTTTGAAGGGGCCTGAACCAACATATTCTGGGTTTTTATAATTTCAAGTATCATTAAGCAATTTCATCTTTGTTATTAGAGTCTTTCCAATTGTATTGATTATTGACATACTTTGATTCGCTATCATCATTTTCATTCACAATATGACGCTATGTTCTTATTATTTTATTATTTTTTCAAATTCAATGCAATGTAAAATGGCATCTGCAAGACAATTGCTTTAACTTTTTTTGTTTTACATGTTTGAAATAAGAAATGCTAAGTAGGTGCTTGCTCGCGTAGTTCAGACTTCACATATTTCTATCCTACTCGAAGGCTCATTTTTCATGCTTGAAGTTACAAATGTGAAGAATATGTTATAGGGCCAGTATGCTGCTCTAAATGGTCCGAGTTCAGAAAGTTTGAATTTTTGGCGGAAGTTCATCAATCTAGCAAAGCAAAGCAAAGCTTGTGGATTGGGATGTTCAGAATGTATGAAAGTACTAGATATTGCAGTGGACCATTGGGATCTTTATTATGTAAAACATGATTCAACAATGAAGCAGGCAAGTTTGTTTGTGTTTTTCATTAGCACGTTGTTACCATTCATTTTGTTTGTTCTCTTTTGTTAGTTATTTCATACACATACATGTCACACGCTTCAACCACCCAAAAATTAGGAATAAAAGATACAAGAATTCTGAAGGCTTCTTGAGAAAAACTTGCCTGGTATGCTTCAGCAATTGAACCATTTATTAAGGAGCCATTGATCCATACACCACCGGTTGGGTAGTTTACACCACCTTGACAAACGACCGTTTGTCAAGGAGTAAACGGTCGTTTAGGATGAAGAAAACGGTCGTATGCATGGTTATAAACGGTAGTTTGCAGAGCTGCAAACGGTCGTTTGCTTAATAGTAAACGGTCGTTTACATTATACTAAACGGTCGTTTGTATTTTTTTAATATTATTATTTTAAATTTAAGAATAAATATAAGTATTAAGTTTTTCTATTAATTATGTTAAATTTTTATTAATTATATTAAATTTTTTATTATATGATTTTTTTCTATTCAATTTTTATTAATTATATTTATAAATTTACTTTATTTATTTATAATTATATTATACTAATAATTTATATATTATTAAGTTTTTAGATATAGTTTATAAATATAAAATAAAAATTATATATAAGTTTAAAATATTTGAACCTTATATAGTTCGTATAAATTTAAGTTATAGATAATTTTACAAATAAATTTATAATTTACTAAACGAATAATTTATATATAAGTTTAAAATATTTGAACCTTATAAGATGAACAGTTACAAGTGATACTAATCTAATCTATATTGAAACGAGTAACAGTTTTATTTCGAAGTATATATTGACTATATCTTTGAAGTCTCTCCTCGTACTTTCTTTCCCACGCAGCCGCATTATTACTTTTGTGAAAATTCCATAACGGCGTTATGAAAGGCAATGGATATTCACCCTCCAAACGCACAGAGACGTAGTGGCAACCATACACATGTGCAATAGTAATGAATTGGTGGTACATGAGTTCATCCGGACCTGTCCATAGTGAAAAATAAGTTGCACTTTCAGTGGGAGATAAGCATTGAACAATCACATTAAATCTGTTGGCGATCAATAATCCTGTGTATGGCATTATCATCCAATGTTGATGAGGAGCTGGACCCGGTTGTAGCCATGATAAACTACATTCTGTCTCATCATATGAGCTGGAGAAAAGATTTCTGTACAAATTAGAATTGTTATGTAACTCGTTTAAAAGCTCATACCTCATGTTCAGCCAATATTCTTCATCGTATCCTAAGGAGAAGGAAACTGCACGAAACCCACAGTTACCATCACTGCTTACGTTCTCTATATGTGTTATATACGGATGGAAAAGTGTTGGAATCTGTATTAGTAACGGATGATGATATAGAGAAGATTGAGTTGTGTTATCTACGTTTGAAGTATGTTTTGGGGGGCTCAACCCCATAAAATCATAACTAACAAAATCATCTGTCGTGTAGGTATGACCTCGAGTAGGTTCAACAGGTGAAGGGTCTGGTTTGTTTTGTTTTTGAGATTTCAGTTACATGTAGACACAAAATTATATAAAATCCAACTAAATTGATACCTATAGTTATGGTTGTTCGAGTCGAAATTAAACGTAGAGAAAAACTCCAAACAAAGCTCCTTATATTGCGGGCCACTAATTGCAAAAAATCTACTCCACGGCTCGTCCATCATGTTACGAGCACGAGTATATTCACCCACGTCCCGTTACAAGCTCCAAGATATCGAACGTGAAGGCTCAAATTTTTTATCTAAAAGTTTTTGAAGCCTTTTATATTCATCTGATCCTCGACGAAACTGAAGCCACGGATGATTCGAAGCACGAACAGACGCTGTATCTTGCCGTGAACTTGAAGCCATTACCTAAAATAATTAAAATTAGTAACAAAATAAAATATATATTAAACTAAATTGTATTATAATAATAACAAGAAAAATAATAAAACCAACCTTTGTTTAAATAATAATAAACTAACCTTTGTTTAAATAATAAAAAGGAAGATGATGGTGAAGAAGATGAAGGTGAAGAATGAAAATTATGGTGAAAATGGTAGATGATGGTGAGGAAGAATGATGGTGGTGAAAAATGAAGATTAATGTGAAAAACGGTCGAATATATTGAGGGAGTGTGTTGGGTTCGGTGTGCTAGCAAACGAATGTGGAATAGTCAAATCAATGCAAATGACCGTTTGATAAAAAGTAAACGACCGTTTGCTTTGAATCAAACGACCGTTTACAGATCTGTAAACTACCGTTTGCATGCGACTAAACGACCGTTTGCAGGTAATGAAAACGACCGTTTACAGGCCAAAAAACGACCGTTTACAGCCTAGTAAACGACCGTTTACTGTGAAGTGTCAAGTCACTGGTGTGCGAAACATAACCCCCTTTATTAATCCCAATTGAAGTATTATGCTAATGAATGTATCTCGTCTTTGAAGATTTCCATAAAGACACTATAATCTAATGTTTTTCACTGATTTTATAACCTTTCTTCGTGATTTTCATATATGAATTCGTGATTTTCATATATGAATTCTACAACACTAGAGGGCGGACCTTGGAGCAACTGGTAAGGTTGCTGCTTTGTGACCTTGAGGTCATGGGTTCTAGCCGTGGAAACAGCCTCTTGCACAAAATTATGCAAGGAAAGGTTGCGTACATCAGATAGCTTCGCGATCCGGCCCCTCCCCGGACCCTGCGCAAAGCGGGAGCTTTATGCACCGGGTACGCCCTTTTAATTCTACAACACTACTTTCTTTATCACAATAAGTTACTAAGTACTTTAGTTTTGTATTCAAACAGTTCCTATTAACCAAAGAAAATGAGTTCTTTGTCCTTGGGTTTTGTGGTATATGAAGTGTGTTTTATAAAAATTTTTTTATGTGGTTTCTATGATTTTTGTGACTTAGAGTTCTTTTTTGAATAATTTCAATGAACAACCGGTAAAGCAATGTATACCTGTAAGAATCATAAAATTTCACTCCTATCAAGAGATCGGAGTTTCTTGATTATATAAGCAACTAATTATGTGATTATTTGGCTTTTTAAACACTTTGAAATTTGACACATAAAAGAACGTACATATTATATAATTATATAATTTGTGTCATACAATCCCGTGTAACAAATGAGTCTATAACCTAGTTTCTAATACACATTTACGAAATGAGACATTTACAAAAAAAAAAAAGATAAAAGAGGTTAAAATTATATATAGATTATACATTCTATCACGCATGTTAAAAAATGAAATCATCAACCAAATCTTTTTCTAACATACGGGTTTAAAAATTATAATTTCTAACCCGCTTA
The DNA here is from genome assembly GCA_024085815.1 of Flaveria linearis. Classification (NCBI taxonomy): domain Eukaryota; kingdom Viridiplantae; phylum Streptophyta; class Magnoliopsida; order Asterales; family Asteraceae; genus Flaveria; species Flaveria linearis. The sequence goes on from JABSNV010000565.1 coordinate 31,978, forward strand.
GAGCATTGACTATCTCTCATCCCCATACTTGTAATTATACAAAACATTACTATTTTTTCTATTATTTTTATTTAAATAGTATTTTTATAACTTTATTATTACTTTCTCTCTATATCCAACTCACAACTACTTTAACAAACATTAAAAATTTATGAAGGTTTTACCGTATTTCCCAAATATGAGAAAATACGATACAACTTCCATAAATATTCTACCTATTTCACTTACAACCATCCATTATAATATAAGATATCCACTGACATAAAAATATAAAAATAAAATAGAGACTGTGAACGCTATTATCAAAAAAGATACATGAACAAAACCCTATAGCCCTGAAAAAGGTTGAATCAAAATTCTTTTTGTAATACAATATTCCAATTTAATATTGCACTCTAATAATTTAACATCCGATTCGCTTGTACCATCAAAATTACTTCCCAAAATTATTTGAAACAATTTAGCAAAACTTCAAATAAGCTGTTTGTGAGCCCAAAATCATTATAATAGAGTTTTATAAATATTACAACAATATAACGAAAAAAAAATTGTAGGAAGTCGGGTCACTTTATTTTATTAATAATGATACTTTCATTGTTCGTTTTGAAAATAAGTAGTATAATACCATATAAAAATCCAAACATAAAATACAAATTTATACAAATAAAGTGATTTAAATTGTTATCTTCGGTGAGAACTTCAAACGCTTCTTCTTTTACGATCTTTTGCGTTGTCAATGATGAAACATAAATCCCCTCTTCTTGTAGGATTCGATGCAAGAATGAACGAGCCAATTGTTGAATACTTTATGGCTGAGGATTCTTGTTCAATATGGGTCTCTTAAAATAAATTTCGTGTTTTCTTTTATACGGACATGTCTGTCTCCAAGGTACAACAGTTGAAACAGTATGTACTGTAAGTGTGAACCCGAATTGTATATCAAAGATAAGAGAAGAAAATGATCAAAAAATTATTGAAATCTTTAGAGAGAAAGAATGAGAGAACTCAAGAGAGTTTGTGGTTTTGCTGTATTTTCCAACCAAAAGTTCACCTTTATATTTTATTATTTATACTTGAAAAAGAGTTGAAACCTTTACTCTCTATAAACCATGAGTTGAAACAACCATTTAACTCTTCATAAACCCCAAATTGAATTACCCATTCAACATAATCATGAGTTAAAGGATCTGATGAATTGAAACACAACTCTTTCCAAAGTTGAAACAAACAACTTCATTATTGTGTTTTCTCACAAAAGAATTCCACACACAGGACAAAACGACCTCATCTTGTGTTTGATTCCCTGTTTGGACTCTTTTAATGAGACTATTAATACCTTGCAATACTTTCAACTTTGCTTACTCCTAATCTCTCTTTGAACGTGCATGTGAAGAAATCTATATATATACTAATCTTCTTCTCACTTTACTTTAATAAAAGGGTGAATTACTCTACTCTAATAAAAGGATAAATTACTCTACTCTAATAAAAGGATAAATTACTCTAATCTAATAAAAGGGTAAATTACTCTACTCTAATAAAAGGGTAAATTACTCTACTCTAATAAAAGGGTAAATTACTCTACTCTAATAAAAGGGTAAATTACTCTACTCTAATAAAAGGGTAAATTACTCTACTCTAATAAAAGGGTAAATTACTCTACTCTAATAAAAGGGTAAATTAGGGTGCCACATTAGAGTAACTGAGCACCACATTTATTCTCATCAAACTTTTCATACTTCTCTCTCCTATTAAATAACCACATTAATTAATAATAATATTATCTATTTATTTTTATATTATAATATTATAATTATTTTTTAATAAAGTAAGAAAGAGAACTTTTTGTTAATGTTATATTTATAGAGATAGTTTTTTATAAATTTATTTTTCTAAAAAAAAAACTATTTTTATGTAATAATATAAAATTGGTTTTTTAAAGTAAATTCTTTATAAAACAAAACTAATTAAAATAAGGAGTTATAGTAAGGAAAATTTTAAAAATAAAAATTTTAAAACTTTTTTTTAAATAAAATGTTTAATTTATCTTTGAAAAAAATTAAAAAGTTCACATTTTTGTTTTATTACTTATAGTTATTACCCATACATAATTTTAATCATATCATGTTTTAATCTATTGTTTTATAATTAATAATTTTATTATATTTAATATTTCATTTATTCAATCCGTGTAATACATATGTTTACTAAAGCTAGTAAAAGAATGTTTTTGTATGCCATTTGTCACAATTTAGAGCTTCTAAATATTATTTTTTTATTTTTCTCTCCTAATAAATATCACATTAACTACAATTGATATAATTTATTTTTTTCGTATTAAAAATAGTTTTTTATTAAATTAAAAAAAAGATCTTTCTACAAATGCAATTTGTAAATAATATAATTTTTAAAAATAAAAATAAGAAAATTTTTTAAAAGAAATATCAAACTTTTAAAGAATATAATATATTTGAAACCGGTGGCTTTTAAAAAAAAATCATAGGGAACAAAAACAATCAAATTTCAAAGTCAGTTTGTTTTGAAATAATTTGTTTAGAAAATAACTTTTAAAAAAACAAAAAAAATTAAACAAAGTCTAAAAAGTGATATCGTCTTTTTGTCACTGGTACGTAATGTCAATCATATCTTATATCAAAAGATCGGGCGCTCTGACCAGGATTCGGTTGGGCACTGATACGATCCACCTCAAATCATTTCTTTCTTCAAGAACCGGATGGTTCGAACTAGTTCGACGGTTGAACGGGAACCAGTTTGGACTAGATTTTCATTTTCTTATTTTTTATTTTAACTCCTTTTATTTTAATGAGTTTAACGGATAGGTCGGATGATAAATTTCAGTGTTGGATCTATAGTTATTGTTAAGTTTTATATATAACTATAAAATACACATATAAGATACTTATAGTGAATTATATATATAACTATATATTATAATACATATATATATACACACACACATACATACATACATATATATATATACACACACACATACATACATACATACATATATATACACACACACACACATGCATATATATATATACACACACACACACACACATATATATATATATACACACACACACACATACATACATACATACATACATATACACACACACATATATATATATATACACATATACATACATACATACATACATACATACATATACATACATATGTATACATATATATATACATATATATATACACATATATATACACACATATATATATACATACTAGTGGGAATGCCCGTGCGTTGCTACGGATCCGGCGCCCTCCATGTTATGGCAACTTGTGTGGCATCCTTAGTATGCAATTTCTCTTAGATACTTTGTCCATATACCCTCCTAACCTTGTTCTATGAAATCAACTTCTGCATATAAAGCATTGAGTTCCGCTTTCTTCATTTGACATTAAATTTGCAAGAAAAAAACCATCAAGAACATGTAGCATAAACTGCTTTACCTGTGTTAATACTCTGGTGCTATAATTTTTGTTTGGGTCACGAACTATAGGATCTCCTCAAGAAACTTTCGTTGAATTGTTGCGCTAATGAGTTCGAGGGGTCTGTGATGAGTACTCCTCTCACTTTTATGTTCATTTATCTTGCATGATCATATGCTACTTCTAGAGCTTCAAAGCAATCTGAATATTGCTTGACCTTTCAAAATGGTCCAGAACAATGTATGCCAGTTCTCCACCTCAAATCTCTATCAAATATACCATAATTGAAGGTAGAAGGTTAAGATATATTGCATAATTATCAAATTTAAGACCGACACCAATGTACAATAGATTCATAACCTTAAAATAAAGCTACTACCCTGGATAGTTATGGGTTGAGACTCAACAAAGCATCCCTAGAATCACATTTGCTTATGAGGTGATGCACCCTAAAAAACAGTCATTTTCACTGCTTTTAATCGATTATGTTTATAGATGAATGAATACACTATGTAAAAAAGGGCTGAAAATGAATTGGACTTGAGCATGAAGACACGACAAGCCAAGTATCGAGAACAATGATAAATATGTATATAAATAATATCTAAAAGTATACATGAAGCTTAATCTGTTCATGCATTATATTAAACGTGGAGCTCTAACACCTAAATTAGCATATGTAGCTCTCAGCTAGTAACAATATATATTCAGGAAAAGAGTATAAAACCAGGCAAAAGATAAATAATATATATGTTACAACGTATGCATAAGGCATCATGGCAACTCAAAGCCAACATATATCTCTAATCTCTATTAAGGTGAAAGACACACATAAGTAATGAACTGTGTGTTATGCAAACTCTTAAGACGTTTGTTTAAATGAGACATAAAACATCACTGTAACATCTTGATAAATGTTGCCATGATCATCAAGATACCGCAGTGACTCTAATACCTAGCATAGTGTAGTTGCAATAATAACTTCCTTAAAACCCATACATTAAATGCAGTAGGATCATTGTCTAACCTTATGTTCATTTATTAAAGAAAATGTTACTTAAGAACATTTAAATGAAAAAACAGGACCATTGTCGAATCTTTATGTCATACATTGTCTTATTAACATATTAGCAAATGAGCAATGAAATAAATGATATTTATTAATCAAGCAAAATTAGGTTCCTACAAACTCATAAACCAATTTAGACCGCATAACACAAGCATGTTTTATTTAGTTTGATTTACCTTGATAGAATTAAGTTTGTCAATCAAACTAAAGCACTTCTCTAAAAACATACATTGAAATCAGATTGCAACGCTTTGCTTTCCTGTTAAAAGAGGAAGTAAAAAATAAACAATTTTACTTGGTAGCATTAATATAATATATATATTTATAGAATATACCTTTTGTTGGTTTTGTATCTTAACTCCTCTTTGTCCAATTAGATCAACTGTAAAATAAAATATGCAACCATGCCTACAATCCATTTAAAACAATACCACATCTGTTAAATGGAACAATTGAATACATATGTAGGCACTTGAATACACAATAAGTAGCTTTTAAATCATGACCTCTTTTAACCCACTGACCCGATTGACTCGTTTCATATATACCAAGATCATTGTCTAAGAGGCACATGATATATTGTCCAATAACATATTAAAAAACAAGCATTGAAATAAATGATGTTTATCAATCAAGCATAAACTTGTATGGTCGACGTGTTGTGACTAAAAATTTTTCTCAAGCAGAGGCTAAAAGCTATTAAGGATAATAATTAAAGAATAGTCTATATCATGCTATTTAGAAGGTGTTGTTGCAAGATAACTGAAAACATTATCCAGAAAACATCTATCAAAGTTTAATCCAATAATCATAAATGTTAGTAAACTACTAACCGAAATCTTGTGACAATTAAAGAAAAAAAAAAGACTCTGAAAAACTCACTGTAGAACTGAGAAGATGAGTATAAGCACCTTTTAGTTTCATAGAATAGACATGGTCACCCTTAATCTAAGATCCAAATCTAAGAGCAATCAATTTAAGTAATAACAATTGGCCATTAGAAAGCCATAAATCTACATAACTAAAATGATGAAGTTAAGAGAATTTTTCAAGTTTTCAACATATATCATGCTTATTACCCATAACATCCAATTTCAATTTGCAAACCTGTAACCATTGCAGATTAATTACCCATAACATCTTATTTCAATTTGCAAACCTGAAACCATTACAAATTAACTATTTAGAACACATATTTAAGAGTCGATTGAAGTTTAATCCATTCATCTAAGATCTTTTTCGGGATAAGGAGAGATCAAATGTAGATATTGGCCAACAACATCAAACACACATACAATGAATATAACAAAACTACAAAAATGCCACAACAAATTTGTTAAATTTCTCTGCTGAAACCCTACTTTGTTTAAGATAAAATTTCAATAAAAGTAGAGATAGACATGGTTACATCTTGGTTTGAAATGGATTTTTTAATTGTCATTTCCTCTAATGGAAAGATTTTAATTCATAAGACATAGCAAAAAAACAAGTTGAAATTAGTCATTGGAAAATCGAAACCCTAATTATTTCCACCGAGAAAAAACGACGACAACAAAAAAAGAGAATAAGGCCAGAGAATTTGCCTGTGCAGAGTTTAAGCAGAACGCTACCCGCATGTGTTTCTTCTACTCAAGTATTTGGATCCGTACCTGATAGAAGCGACTCAACTGGTTTTAAACCGGTGCACCAAGAACCACATAATTGATTGAATGGTGCCTTCTATGCGCTGATTCAGTATTGTGAAGATAGGGCGATGGTGAAATTGAATTCCCAGATGATGGTCCTTCAATGTAATCGGTCTTCAGTTTTGGCCAATTGATCGGTCGGTCGGTCATAAAGAACATGAATTTCATGAAACGGGCAGTTGATTTCGGTGATAACGTAAGGATTGAGGAAGCCATGAAGTTGGGGAACCAAGTAATTCAAGGGCCGATGTGAGGAGAAGGGGTAGTAATGGAAGAAAGTTTTGAGAGAACAGGGATTTGAATAGAGACTGTTGGTCAACCGTCTTAATTTTTAAATGAAATTACCAAAATGTCCTTCATTCATGCTTTATACAGTACTTTAGTAAACCCGTGTATTACACGGATTTAATAAATAATATATTAATATAATAAAATTTATTATTTATAAATGATATTATAAGATACGATATGACTGACTATAACTAACAAAACAGTGATATCAACATTTTAAAATTTTAATTTTTAATTTTTTCCAAAAAATAAACATTTTGTTCTAAAACAAACCGTATAAAAATGTCATTTTTAAAATTTTTTTTTCATAACTCCCAAATGTAATTATTTTTTATTTTAAAAAATTGAATTTTTAAAAATACCAATTTTAAAATATTTAATATTTTTAAAAAAGTTATATGCTTTAGAAAAATTAATTATTTTATAAAAATTTTGTTTATTTAGAAATAATATTAATAAATAGATCTCTTTTTTAATTTATTAAATGTAAAAGAATGTTAAATAATATTATTAGTAATTAAGGTAATTATTTAAGAGGAGAGAGAGGCGAAAAAATTTTGGTGATTATGAATGTGGTGCTGCCACGTGGCATCTCGATGATTATGGTGCTGCCACGTGGCATGTCAAGTTACTCTTTTATTAGAGTAAGAAGATTAAAGATAAAGATTAAAGATATATACATACATATATACATACATATATACATACATATATATATACATATATATAATATATATATATACATATATATGTATGTATATATGTATGTATATATGTATGTATATATACATACATATATATACGTATATGAATATAGGTAGATGTTCAACTAAGAATAATTAGTTGCCTAAGTTGCCTAAGAAGGAATAAGGGCATTACATGTGGCACTTTTCAAGTTAGGGTTAAAGGGGCATTATGGTCCTAAAACACTCATTAGTCCCTGAAGCTTTATCAAAATGCAGCACAAACTTGAAATCACATTTCAGAAGCCAATGTCAGGTATGGAACGACTACAGCCCCTACCATCGTCTGCTCCAAGTCGAATATTATATATTGCCTCAGAGGACCTTTTTACTCCACAACCCGACTCAATCGGTCGTCACCCCACACCACTTTCGAAAACTCGCATCCAAAGCAATATCCGATATCATATCCCGACGGGGGTTGCCTCTTGTCGTCGGCGGTTCCAACTCCTTCATCTACTCGTTGCTTACAAAACGGTTCAACCCACAATCGGATGTATTCAACGGACCCGACCCTGACCCGATCAGCTCAGAGCTCCGATATAAATGCTGCTTCATTTGGGTGGACGTTTTCTTCCAAGTGTTGAACCAGTATCTGTCCAAACGTGTCGACGAGATGCTGGAGTCGGGTATGGTGGAAGAGCTGTGGGAGTTTTTCGAGTCGGGTCAGCACTTGAGGGTGAAGCGGAGAGGGTTGGTTCAGGCGATCGGAATTCCGGAGTTGGAAGGGTATTTGAGCACCGCCGGCGATGGAGAAGATTCCGAGGAGACGTACGATAAAGCAGTGAGGAAGATGAAAGAGAACACGTGTCAGCTGGCGATGAGACAGGTGGGTAAGATCCAACGGTTGAAGGAGGGTGGATGGGATTTAAGAAGAGTAGATGCAACAGAGCACAACCTTGTTGTGTGCTGTATTGTGCTGTATTCTTGATTTGTGTTGTATTGTGATTCGTGCGTTTTGTGCTGTTTTATGAAACACAGCACCGCCTTGTGCTGTTTTATGAAACACAGCACAGCCTTGTGCTGTATTTTATGAAACACAGCACAGCCTTGTGCTGTTTTATGAAACACAGCACAGCCTTGTGCTGTTTTATGAAACACAGCACAGCCTTGTGCTGTTTTATGAAACACAGCACAGCCTTGTGCTGTTTTATGAAACACAGCACAGCCTTGTGCTGTTTTATGAAACACAGCACAGCCTTGTGCTGTTTTATGAAACACAGCACAGCCTTGTGCTGTTTTATGAAACACAGCACAGCCTTGTGCTGTATTATGAAACACAGCACAGCCTTGTGCTGTATTATGAAACACAGCACAGCCTTGTGCTGTTTTATGAAATACTGCACAGCCTTGTGCTGTTTTATGAAATACAGCACAGCCTTGTGCTGTTTTATAAAATGCAGCACAGCCTTGTGCTGTTTTATGAAATACAGCACAGCCTTGTGCTGTTTTATGATATACAGCACAGCCTTGTGCTGTTTTATAAAATGCAGCACAGCCTTGTGCTGTTTTATGAAATACAGCACAGACTTGTGCTGTTTTATAAATGCAGCACAGCCTTGTGCTGTTTTATGAAATACAGCACAGCCTTGTGCTGTTTTATAAAATGCAGCACAACCTTTTGCTGTTTTATGAAATACAGCACAGCCTTGTGCTGTTTTATGAAATGCAGCATAAAAACGTTAAAAATGCAGCACAACGTCACATAATTTGATTTTTTTTTAAAAAACTATAGTAATACTATACTCAAATTAAAGAGAAAAAAAATGCTTGATTTTATGGTGTAATTTATTTAAAAAAATAATGTCGTATGAAAAATGCAGGATCGGATTTCGGGTGGTTTCTCTCTCAACTCACTCGTGAATCAACACTCGGCAAGCAGTCTTTTAGGAAGAGTTGATCACAATATAACAAGTAACAAGCAGTAAGAAAATTAACACAGCAAGTAATTTTCAAGGTACTTTTATATATTGCTTCTCAACTCAAAGGATTACAAGACGCTTGGACTCAAATCACTTATCTAAAGAGTTATAGGGAGAAGATATATATAATACTACCTATAGCCGGGAATACTTTGATTCCAGCTGGACACCTCTAACCTTACATCTATACTACAAGACTCTAGGTGAGGTCTTTCAGACATTTTGCCTGAGAGTTGGTAGTCAGGACATGTCCCTGACTTACCTTTTGTCACCAACTAAAGTTGGTAACATGTACTAACATAAAAAGGTGAACAGTAGAATAAAGTATGGTCAACAACATGGCTCTTTAGGAAGATGCCATGCTATATCAGAGGTCTGCAGCGGACTGTCAGGACCATACTTTTATCTGCTGGACATAGCAATGTCTTCCGAAGGACAAAGTGCTTCGGAAGAACAACTTCTTCCGAGGGCACTTGTACTTCGGAAGACTGCTTCTTCCGAAGCTTGGAATCTTCTTTGTCTTCGGAAGCAGACTTTGTCTTCAGCTCTTTCATCAGACTTTGTCTTCGGAAGCTTTCAGACTTTGTCTTCGGAAGCTTTCAGACTTTGTCTTCAGCTCTTCATCAGACTTTGTCTTCGGAAGCTGTTTTCAGCTGTTGTTCCTTAGACTCTCGGAAGATCTCTTGCTTGACTTCGGAAGCCCTTTGATGTAGTACCAAAAGTGACTATGAAGTGAATTTGGTTGCACCAGCCTTATCATGATCCAACAAACTCCCCCTAGGCTGATGCTACCAAAACTTCACTTCTCTCTTCTTCTCAAAGTTCTCAGCACCAAGGAAAGCAGGTGTTTATCAGTGTCTTCATTCTTTCCTCCTGTGATGCTGAGAATCTTGTACAAATCTTTGGTGGACAGAACCTCTACTCTGTCACCTTGGATTATGTGTACCCTTTGTTGTGACCCTCTGAAAAGAGTTAGTTGATGGGAAGTATAGTCATATTCCCATCGAACTATTGGTTCCAATTCAGGACCTTCCACCATCTGTAGAAAGGCCGTGCCTTTGGTGGTTGATCTTTCCTTGTCTTCCACTCTTTTCAGCTTCAACTCTTCTTCAATCTTGGCTCTTCTATTTCGTTCAGCCAAGTGGAGACCGCTGATGTAGTTTCTGATGTGTGCAGCAGTCTCAGAGTTGGAGGGATTGGAGAATGGCTTCTCTGCAAGCTCAGCAAGATCAAATCTGCTGAGATGCAGTAGAGAAGTGGCATTGAGCCTGTTGGTTTCACCATTCTCCCTTTCCACAACAAAGTTGTGAGAAGGTTCATCGAACCTCCACTGGATTATTGCATTTCTAGGTCCAGGAGATTGACCAGAAATCCTGTCCTCTTTCCTGGTATCCAGCAGAGTCACCAGTTTTCTTCTTAGTCTCTTCTCCTCAGCATTGAGGATATCGGAGTTGAGACCAAGAAGTCTTGCAGCCTGGCCCAAGGTGTCTCTAGGCAATTCAAGAAATTTGCCTAGGGTGAGGGAGTTTGAAGAGTTATCAACATAGGTGATGTTGATAAGTTCTCCCTCACAGGAGATGCTGCTCAAAGTAGTACAGTTAATGAGCCTTGTCTTCATCTCCTTTATCTCCTCAAAGGAGAGATGTTTAGGAGGCTGAGGGGATGATCTTGGTTGTTGTTGGGTAGGCTTAGGTTTAGTGGTTTTGGGTTGAGTCTTGGGTTTTAGGATGGGTAGTTTGGGTGGTTGAGGTGATGTGGTAGGTTTGGTTAGAGTTGTGGGTTGAGGGGTGAAGGTTTCATCAGTGGGTTCAGGTTTGATGGGAAAAGGGTTGGTTCTGGTGTGGGTTGTGGCTGTGGTTGAGTGGCTGGGGTGAAAACCATTCCCTTCATTCTCCTGTACATCTCCTTCCTTTTCCCCAAACGGATGTCAGCTTTTATTTCACTGACTATCCGCTGGAGTGTCCTTTCGGACATAGGTCCCACCTGCCTACCAGAGAAGCCATGAGCCCGGAGATAGTCCTTCATCCAGGCTTTGTCAGTTGACTTCTTGATGGCAGTGACCTCCTTCTCTTCCTCCCTCTTCCTCTTTACCTTTAGCTTCTCCCTAGCAGCCTTCTTCCTTTCCTTCTCCATTTGATCCTGCTCTTTGTTGTGGAGCAGCAGGATCATGTCATTGTCATGTGGAGACAGTTCAGGAAGACTGAAGCCTCTTGAGAGTAGGAATTTGATCCTCTCCTCTCTCAGCTTCAGGGCTGCCTCCCTCTGCTCTTCCTCTGCCTTCTCCAAGGCCAACCTGGCTTCCCTTTCTTGTTGTAGCCTGGTTGACCTCTCCAAAGTCACCAACTCCTCTAGTGGTAGCAGGAGTATTTCCTCATTGACAGCTCCAAGACTGATGAGCTGGTCAATGAGTGCTGTTCTTCTCTTCAGGTTGATTTCTTCCTGATTGGCTGCAGCTGCCTTAGAGCTGGCAGCTAGCACCTTTTCAGTTGGAAACCTCCCTTTCTTTTTAGCCTTCTCAATCCTTTCCTCCTCCTGAAGCTCTTCCACAGTCAGTTTTCTTTTGCCTTTGTCTTTGATGGTGCTTGACTGTGGTGGTTCTTGAATGGAGGGTTGTGATTGAGATAGAAGTTCAGCTGGTGCTTGGATTGGAGGAGTTTCAGAAGTGTCCTCCCTGCCCACCTCGGATGCTATGTCAGCAATGACATCTGTGATGGTCAGCTCCTCGGACATCTGAAACAAGCCTTCCGCAGCTTCTATTTCGGCTTCGGAAGATTTTTCTTGTTCTTCCGAGGCTTTCATATAGGCTTCAGAAGCTTCAGCTTGAGCTTCGGAAGATGAGACTGCTGCAAATTCTGTCCCATCTGTTTTAGTTGCTGGGCCATCAGTCCCCATTTCCCCTTCGAAGCTAATCTCAGGTTCCATGAAGACCTTAGGTTGACCAACTTCTTCCACAGTGGTAGAAGGTGCAGTCAGTCTTTGAAGCTCCTCAGCCCCAAAGTATGCATGTGTGGTGTCGGGGCTGGGCTGTTCTAGGGATGATCTCAATACAAACTGTGTGAACAGTCTGTAGAGATCTTGAAGCATCCTTGAGTCAATCTCCAGAAAGGATTGAGATGACTCAGGTAGGGTAATGATTTGTTGGGTGGAAATGAGTTGGGTCTGTGGTTCCATAGGTGTTTGTCTCTGAACTTTCTCCCCTTTTTGGTAGCATCATCTTGAGAGCTAGATGAGCTAGAGGAAGAAGTCATTGAGACCTGAATTGGTACATGCCTAACAGACCTCTCCGTCTGTTTCTCAGCTAGTTTAGCCTTGAGAGAGTTAATCTCAAGTTGCTGAGTGGCAGTCCTTGATTCTAAGATCTTCACCTGTGATTCCAGGTTGGAGACCTTAGAAAGCAAGTACTGAAGTGTTAGTTGCATACTTCCCTCATCTTCATGAGAAGAATCATGGGGAGATGAGATAACATACCTAGTATGCTCACTCTCACCACCAGATGTGGTTTCTTGGCACCCTGGTTTCCTCTGCTCAGAGTCATCTCTTTCAGAGATGTCAATGGGCAAAGTTGCCGTAGACTCAGTCCTAATTATGTTACCACTGTCCTGAGAGCTCAGTGAGAAACTCTGAGTAGTGGCAGCTGAGTCTACATGAGTCCCCTCCACATCAGTGGGACTCACCTCAGTAGCAGGCGTCTGATGGGGGCTAGAGACAAGGGATCCCTCTTGGCTCTGTTGATCTTTCAGAGGGTGTTGTAGATCAACTTCATGGCCATGGAGAGATGTAATCTCTTCATCAGTTCGGAGTAAAAGGTCAGTGAAAGAGAGGGTGGTTAGTCCTACTGACCCGGGACTTAGATCAATGTCTACAGGCATTGAGCCTTTGGTGGGGCTGTCCCTAGAAAGCTGCACAGGGGAGTGTAGAGACTCACCCTGTGGGCTAAAGGCTTGGGTTCGGGCTCAGGGGTTTGAGACTGAGGAGGCTCAAAACCCACATTGAGGTCAAATGTGAAGGATGGTGTGACCTCGGACTGAGTGGGAGCCCATGATTCCACTCTAGTCCTTTCGGTGTGAACAGGAGGAGCTTGTTCAATCAGAGTAGATTGAACAAGGGTTCGTTTGGGGCGTCTCTGATATGTAGATTTGATGGGTAAAGAAGGCTTTGGTATTGTGGTGGATGTTGCTGGTGTGGGTTCATCACCTGTGGGGATAACAGGGATGTCACCAGGAGCTATGCGCTCAGTCATCGCTGGAGGTAATGGAGTGTACCGTCCAGTGAAGTTGGTGGACATCTTCTTCAAGATTTTGAAGATGGTAGGCCTCATATGTGGAACAGGAAGAGCAGCTGCGCAGACAAGCTTGCTTGGTTCCATCTCACAGTTGATTATATGTTGAAGAAATCGGGGATACATGAAGAATGTATCTCTGCTCAGATTGGCGATTAGGTTATTCAACACAAATCGTGAGTAGTTGAATCTGAGGCCTCTCACCAACCCATGAACTAGGCATCCTAGTTCATATGGGATTTGATCCCAACCCCCTGATTTATTGGAGAGGCAGTGCAAAACAATGTGCAGCAGGAACTTCCAGTGGTAAGAGAAGTTGAACTTGTATACCGTAGATCTGCTGACATCGCCTCCATATCCCATGAGGATATAGGTGCCTTCCAAGTCTTCCTTGGGGAACTCAGTAGGAGCCCCATCATCGTGAAGCTCGAGATGCTCCCTGATGATCTGTTCACTGATGACCAACTCTTGGCCACAAACTCGGGTTCTCAGGACTCGAACCCCATTCAGTACTGCAGTTTCACCATTGCTCCAAAATTCTGACATTTGGTTGGAGTATATGGTGGGGTTAACTGTTAGTGCAGTGAGAAAGGTGGATTCGGTGAGAAAGGTGATGATTTGGGTGAAGTCGGCATCCCTTGACGAGTCAAGTAATGCGACTTGATTGTGCTGAGGGTTTAGCGCCATTGAAGAAAAGGTAAGCTTGAAATTTGGATGAATTTGAGGGTTTTACAGTGAAGGGAATAGTTAGGGCTGTAAAGTGGTAAAAGAAGATGAAATTGATAAGTCAAGATTATTTAAAAGGGGTGAATAGTAGTATGGTGGTGGTAATAGGGTAACTGTTTTGGGGTTACTGTGGGTGGTATGGTGGTTTACGGCGGAGAAATGATGATGGCGGCAAGGATAATTTTAAATAATCTGACATTATCAACAAAATCTTTACTTTTTACAGAGTGGGCCCAAAAGATATCCGTTACATGTAAAAACCTTTACTTCCGAGGGTAAAACATTTCCGAAGGTAACTTTCTTCCTAGGGCAATTTCTCTTCCGAAGCATGATAGTGCTTCAGAAGGTAAAATTGTCCTTTTGAAGGCACTTTATCTTCCGAAGCAAGGCATTGCTTCCTAAGGTAAAGTTGTCTTTCCGAATGGAGAGTTGTATAAGTTTCGGAAGTAGATCTGATATAGAATCAATCGCTTCTTCCGAGACCAAAAACTCTTCCGAGAAGAAAATTTCCATTGAGGAATTTAGCTTCGGAAGATATTCAAGAATATCTTCCGAGAGTTAGTTCCTCTTCGGAAGGAATTTACACTTGGAATAGTTTAAAGATCTTTTTGTAACAGGGCTTAAATTGTATTGACACAAGACATTACTCATTTAAAAAGGTTTTCAAAAGAGGTAGTTATTCAATGTTTATCATCCCAATTGCTGATATGAGATACTTAAATCTTTGTTCATCAAATGCCTTTGTGAACAAATCAGCATATTGTTCATTTGAGTCAACTTTGATTAACTTTATCAGCTGTTTCTCATGAATATCTCTAATGAAATGATACCTGATATCAATGTGTTTTGTCTTGGAGTGCTTCACCGGATTCTCAGTAATGGAGATAGCACTGTTGTTGTCAATATGGATAGGAGTAGTCATGAAGTTGAACCCATAGTCTAACATCTGATTTTGAATCCATAGCAGTTGAGCACAGCAGCTAGCAGCAGCAATGTATTCAGCTTCAGCAGTTGATGTAGAGACACAGGATTGTTTCTTGCATTGCCATGAGATAATCCTTCCACCAAGAAATTGACATCCTCCTGATGTTGATTTCTTGTCAATGTTGCAGCCACCATAGTCACTGTCAGAGTATCCATAGAGATTGAAATCACTATTTCTTGGATACCAGAGACCTAGTTTAGGTGCTCCTTTGAGGTATCTGAGGATTCTCTTTGCAGCAACTAGGTGAGACACCTTTGGAGCAGCCTGATATCTTGCACAAATGCATGTGGCAAACATGATATCTGGTCTACTTGCAGTAAGATACATCAGAGAACCAATAATTGCTCTATACTGATGTTGATCAGTATCCTCCCCCTCAAGGTCAGGGCAAAGATTATGGTTTCTGGGTATGGGTGTCTTGGCTGGTTTACAGTCCTTCATTTCAAATCTTTCTAAGATGTCTGAGACATACTTAGATTGACTTATGAAGAACCCTTCCTTCATCTGTTTCACCTGGATTCCTAGGAAAAAGTCCATTTTTCCCATGAACTCATCTCAAACTTCTGCTTCATAATGCTTTCAAAGTCTTTGCACATTTGGTCGTTTGAAGAACCAAATATGATGTCATCAACATAGACTTGTACAAGCAAAATGTCTTCTCCACTCTTTCTGATGAAAAGAGTCTTGTCAATGGTCCTCTAGTGTATCCATTCTTCAGGAGAAACTGAGACAAGGTCTCATACCACAGCCTAGGTGCTTGGTGCAGCCCATATAGAGCTTTATCCAGGTTGCACACATAGTTGGGGTGCTGTGGGTCTTCAAATCCTGGAGGTTGACACACATAGATTTCCCTATCTATATCCCCATATAGAAAAGCACACTTGACATCAAGTTGGTAGACTGTGAAGTTCTTGGATGCAGCATAAGCAAGGAAGATCCTAACTGCCTCAAGTCTTGCAACAGGTGCAAAGACATCAGTATAATCAATTCCTTCCTCCTGGGTGTACCCTTGAACTACTAGTCTTGCTTTGTTCTTGATAATCAAGCCTCTATCATCTTTCTTGTTCCTGAATACCCATTTAGTGCCTATGGGTACTTGACCAGATGGTAGTGGGCATAGATTCCAGACCTTTTGTCTTCTGAATTGAAGCAGCTCCTCCTGCATCGATTCAACCCAACTACTATCCTTTAAGGCATCTTCTACCTTCTTTGGTTCCATCTGAGACAGAAGCATGAGTACAAGCAGACATTCCCATGATGAGTCTGTCTTCTTGTTCTCACACCCTCAGAGACATCTCCTATGATGTTCTCAGTTGGATGAGTGTTGTGAATCCTAAGACGAGGATCACTTCCAATTGCAGAGATAAGTCTAGGTTAGACATATTCTGATCAGGAATTGGATCACTCTGTCCAACTGCTGTTTCAGAGTCATTCAATGAGGACTGATTGAATGATTGAGAAACATCATCAATGGTTGGTTGTGAAGTAGTATTAACAGTTGCCTGTTCCTTCAGAATACTACTTCCCTCAACCTGGTGTTGTAGTGGATCACCTGAGGAACTTTGAGGTTGATCAAGTGATTCACTTGTTGAAGCTTCACTATTTCTGGAGATAGTTACACTGTCAGATCTGTGAATAGTTGAAGCTTGTTGCCCTTCAGTTCTTGGAGAATTTGGAATAGGTCTGGGAAGCTCATATAGTTGACCTGCATCAGCATCAGCATCACTTTGAGCACCTGTTCCAGCTGAAACATTCTCACAAGATGGTTTAGAATAGTTTGGAAACAATTCTAAATCAAAAATATACTCAGGTCCATTCCCCCTAACACAAGGAGTGTGCTCATTAACAACTATGTTGGATGACTCCTCAAATTGTTGATTCTTAATATTGTATACTCTATAAGCTTTAGAGCTAGAAGAGTATCCAATAAAGATAGCATCATCCGACTTCTCAGCAAACTTTGCCAAGTTGTCCTTTGTGTTAAGTATGGTACACCTGCAGCCAAAGGACCTTAGAAAGCCAATGAACGGTGGCCTCTTGTTCCATAACTCATAAGGGGTTTTTCCATGGGGCTTAACTACAAGAACCCTGTTCTGCACATAGCATGCAGTGCTGACTGCCTCTGCCCAGAATGTTAGAGGCAGCTTTGAATCAGCTAACATGGTCCGAGCAGCCTCAATAAGTGTCCTGTTCCTCCTCTCAGCAACACCATTTTGTTGAGGAGTTCTGGGAGCACTATATTGTCTGGCAATCCCTTTGAGTTACAGAATGAGTCAAGAACGAAGTTCTTAAACTCAGTCCCTTGATCACTTCTAATAATCTTAACCTTGTGATCAATTTGATTTTCTATTTTAAGAATAAAAGATTTTAAAGTTTCAGCAGTTTCATCTTTACTTCTTAAAAAGAATACCCATGTAAATCTTGTAAAATCATCAACGATCACAAGGCAGTATGATTTCCTTCCAATGCTCATTATACTTGTGGGACCAAAAAGATCCATGTGCAATAAGTGTAATGGAGTAGTGATAGAGTTAACACATTTGGATTTATGAGATGATCTGTGTTGTTTCCCTTTCAGGCATGCAACACAGTTATCTTTGCAGAAAAATTCCTTTTTAGGCAAACCATGTACCAAGTTATTTTTAGACAATTTGTTCATTGTTTTAAAATTCACATGACACATGCGTTTATGCCATAGTGTTGACTCATCACTATCAGCTTTGGAAAGAAAGCATGATACTTCACCCATAGGAGAAGCCTTGTTCATATCTAGCTTGTACATATCCCCTTTCCTGGGAGATCTGAGAAGCACCAATTCCGGAGGAATTGTCATCCCTGGTCTGAGGATAATGCACTCATGTTCTGTGAAAAGCATTTGATGCTTCTGGTCACAGAATTGAGAAACACTTAACAGATTGTGTTCAAGCTGTTTGACAAAGTGAACTTTGTCAATGTTTATTCTGCCGTTGGATATACTTCCTCTGCCCGAAATATATCCTCCGGCCTCACCTCCAAATTGGACAGGCCCTCCATCAAAGTTCTGGAATTGTTGAAGGAGAGATCTGTTCCCTGTCATGTGCCTGGAGCATCCACTATCTACAATCCAGATATTGTTGTTCTTGTCAAATGGATGTCCCTGCACATAAGATGAGATGGTTAGTTTTGTTTGGAAGCCCAATCCTTGCAGGTCTTGGGCTCTTCCAAAGATAGTGACATAATTGAACCGAAAGATATGCAATGGGGTTCAATAGAGGTCATTGTTGAAGAAGAGGTTTGGGCTGCAGCATCTTCCTTGATCTTCCAATCCATCCTTTGGTTGATCTTTGAGGATGAGCTTGTTGAAGCTTTTGCAGCATGGTCTTCTTCCGAAGCTTCTCTCTTTTCGGAAGAAGCCTTCACCACCTTTTCTTCCGAAGTAGTCTTCTTCTGAGATGGTTTCAAGGGACCCTTCTTGTTCTTCCGAACCTTAGAAGGTTTGGTTTCCGAAGCCACTTTTCCCTTCGGAAGAAGCAGTTTCTTCCGAAAGCAACTTGGCTTCCGAGACTAACTTTCCCTTTTTCATCATTTGGACCTTTTGAAGTGGTCCAACTGAGAAGCCTTCTCTGACTACTTCTTTTCTAACATTATTTGCATAATGTGTGCTTGCTGGATTGTAGTAACAATCTTTAGCCATGTGGTTGTGCAGACCACACATTATGCATGCAATGTTAGTCTTCTGGGAACTTGCAGGTTGCTGTTTCTTGGGTTTCTTCTCTTCATCAGCAACTTTCCCTTTTAACTTCTGATTCTTCAGTAGGACAGGAGTGCTGGTACTACACTCCTTTCCTGAATCAGGAGTACCTGCCACTTGAAATCCGGCAGAAATGAAGACACCCTTTTGCTTAGGGTCAAACTTAAGCTTGGACTCTGCAACCTTCTTAGCAGTCCTTCTAGCAGCTTTAGCTCTGCTTCTTCTTGCCTTGGTGGTCAGGATTTGGTCATCACAGGTGGAGATGGGTGTATCCTCCTGTTTCTCCCCTGTGGAGGCCACTATTTTGCTTCATCCTTTAGTTCCAATGGAGAAGGGTCAGCAGTTGGAACCTCTTGCTCTTCAGTACCACATCTAGGTAGTCTTATAGACTCATAAGAGTGTGGTGGAGCTATTTCACTGGTTCCCAACCCTTCTTTGTTTTGATAAAACATTTTGGAATGAGAGGTTGATGCAAGAATAGTTTGGAAGCTTTGCTCAGCAATAGCTTGCTTCCTGGCCTGAGCCTCAGCTGTGACTAACTGGGCTTGAACTTCAGAAAGTTTGGAGATCAGATCTTTGATTTGAGTCTTGTAGTTAGTCTTTTCATGTTTCAAAAGAGACACAGTTTTCTCTAACTCATCAATTTTCCTTTGATAGTCAGATTCAGCTCTTTTAAAGTCAGATTTTAGCACATTTAAAGACTCAACCTCAGATCTGATTTCCGAAATGTAATCCTTATACAATTTAACTTTAGCAATACAGGCAGCAGTACAAGATGTTCATATACCTGATCATCATCTGTTCCGGCCATGAGTGCTTGAGCGGGAGTCACATCCTGTACCATGAAGCTCCAGTCAACTTCCTGAGCAACAGCAGCTGTTTCAGTTGACTTTTCTTCATGCTTGGGAGCAGTGGGATGTGTGGAGGCCTGTGGGGTTCCCGGGTTGTTCTTGGGAGCCTTGCATTCCCTAGCAAAGTGACCAAGTTGGTTGCAGTTGTAGCACCTTGCTTTGCTCTTATCAAACCCAAACTTGCTGTTGACTGGGTTTTGAGGGAATTGCCTTCCAGTTCTCTTGAAGAACTTCTTCGCTCTGTAAGTTAAAAGAGCCATCTGCTGGACAATGTCCATGTACTCCACATCATCTGGATTGAAGCACTCAAGATCATCAAAGCAATATTGAAAATCACCAGAGTGTCCACTTCCAGAGACAAAGGCACAACTATCCTGAAAGGAGTTGTGTTGAACCTTTTGAGACTTTGGAGTCTCAGGTAGAGTGATGAAGGGTCCAGTATGTGAGTTGTCAGGGTAGCATAGCAACTGATGTTGTGGTTCCATGCTTTCCCTTTCAACCACATGAAGGGCTGAACTCTGTTGTTATTGGAGTGGTCAGAGGAGTTCTGCATGTTCATCTCCATCTGAAATGCACTTAGGATACCATACAACTCTGTGAGAGAAAGAGTCTTAAGGTCCGAAGTTCTCTTGATGACAACACAGTAGTGAGTCCATAACTTAGGAAGAGAAGACATGAACTTCCTAACTATGTCTCTGTTTTCAAGAGCTACTCCAATATCCGCCAGAGTATCTACTAGCTCAACATACCTGAAGTATTGTTGAGTCAAGGTCTCACCAGCCTTGAAAGTAAAGTTCTCAAACTGCTGCTTCAAGAGATCTTTCTTGTTCTCTTGAGTTTCCTTGGATCCCTCATACATCAGCTTCAAAGCTTCCCATAAATCTTTAGCAGTCTTGCACTTCTTGAAGCGTCTGTAGACGGAGTTGGGGAGAGCAGTTTGGAGACAAGTCATAGCCCTTTGATCTAGCTCTATTCTCTTCCTATCTTCCTCTGAGTAATCATCAACATCTTTTGGAATGATGCGATTACCAGTGGCGGATGTAGTGCTTGGTATGAAAGGACCATTGACAATGGAGTCCCACATCCTTGAATCTTGACACTTGATGAAGCCTTCCATCCTGATACACCATGTGTCAAAGTCTTCAGGGGTGATCATGGGGGACTTGGTCAAGGTACCAGTTTCCATATCAGCCTTGGAGAGAGCAGCCATTTGAGTGAGTGGATTGTGGTGAGGAGTGAAAAACAGGTTGATTAGGATGGTAAGATCTCACAATCAAGAGCCTGGTGCTCTGATACCAATTGCAGGATCGGATTTCGGGTGGTTCTCTCTCAACTCACTCGTGAATCAACACTCGTAAGCAGTCTTTAGGAAGAGTTGATCACAATATAACAAGTAACAAGCAGTAAGAAAATTAACACAGCAAGTAATTTTCAAGGTACTTTTATATATTGCTTCTCAACTCAAAGGATTACAAGACGCTTGGACTCAAATCACTTATCTAAAGAGTTACAGGGAGAAGATATATATAATACTACCTACAGCCGGAATACTTTGATTCCAGCTGGACACCTCTAACCTTACATCTATACTACAAGACTCTAGGTGAGGTCTTTCAGACATTTTGCCTGAGAGTTGGTAGTCAGGACATGTCCCTGACTTACCTTTTGTCACCAACTAAAGTTGGTAACATGTACTATCATAAAAAGGTGAACAGTAGAATAAAGTATGGTCAACAACATGGCTCTTTAGGAAGATGCCATGCTGTATCAGAGGTCTGCAGCGGACTGTCAGGGACCATACTTTTATCTGCTGGACATAGCAATGTCTTCCGAAGGACAAAGTGCTTCGGAAGAACAACTTCTTCCGAGGCACTTGTACTTCGGAAGACTGCTTCTTCCGAAGCTTGGAATCTTCTTTGTCTTCGGAAGCAGACTTTGTCTTCAGCTCTTTCATCAGACTTTGTCTTCGGAAGCTTTCAGACTTTGTCTTCGGAAGCTTTCAGACTTTGTCTTCAGCTCTTCATCAGACTTTGTCTTCGGAAGCTGTTTTCAGCTGTTGTTCCTTAGACTCTCGGAAGATCTCTTGCTTGACTTCGGAAGCCCTTTGATGTAGTACCAAAAGTGACTATGAAGTGAATTTGGTTGCACCAGCCTTATCATGATCCAACAAAAAAGTTATTAGCATTTAAAAAAATAGGGGGGAAATTTTAAAAGTCAACAATTGGGGTAATGTAATAAAATACCCAAATTACCCTTGATTACTTATTTTTCTACACTTTAATCTTAGCCCTTAATTAGATAATTAGATGGCTAAGATTACTTCTTAGCATACTTAGGCAAAATTAATTTGTAGGGGAACCTCCCTCATGAAATATATATACATTATATACGTATATGTATATATATATATATATATAATTCTAACGTCATCCGGTTCTTAAATTCGGTCCGACCAGTCGACCAGTAAGACGACCGGTTCGCTTTCCGATCCGGCTTTGAGAACATCGATCAACATGAGTGCTCTGATAAATTCTTTTAAAATGGAGTGGTCTTGCACATTGTTCAAGGGACTTTATTTACGTATACCATCTATAGTGAGCGTATGATAACGTAGGAGCAACGTAATAGTGGTGTGATTGTGATAAATGTATGTGATGGGTTAGTGATAGAATTTGGGATTTAAATTAAAGAAAGAAGAACATGTGTCGGATTATGGTTTGGTTGAATTTTTTTTTTAAATTAAATAAACATAAACTTTCTATGCATCACACCTATTGAGTGCTTCATGAGTTTGGTTTTTCACAACCCTGTCTGATTGGGTGTCACCTTAGCCCCTTAACATCTCATTACGATCAGTTTTACAGGTAATTCTTTGTTTTCCAATATTTATTTCAAGAATATTTTTAAAGCAATCTAAAATATGTCATATACATAAAGTTAAAATAGAAACAAATAAAAAGATATTACCTGTCACGTTTTATAGCTTTATATGACGTCGCATTTATTTGAGGTGTTGATAAAAGTCAATAATGGAAAGTGATATTTTCTTTTGGTAAGGATTCGTGACTACTTGTAACTGACTGAGATTAAAATATCATTGATTATTCAAATAGAATACATGTAATAATATATAACTGGTAGACGTAAAAAGAAAAAAATAAAATAAATAAAATATGAAGGATAAAACACACCATTTTATACAAACAACCGGGAAATAGTTTCGATTTGTGCTTCTATTAAATATATGTTAAAACATATGATAAGAGTTATTAAACATCGATCAAATTTACGTAAAATAGTATGATAAGAGTGGTTAGTAAAATTCACATAGTTTAAAATTTTCCCCATATTGTAAGTTTAGTTAAGTTTAAGAGGGGAAAAACTTCTTGACCACACACCTAAAGTACAAAAGTTTTTCAATTAAAATATAACTAGTCGCGCTTCACGAGGGTACGATTTCTACTTGATCATGCATATATATGTATATTATTAACCATAAAAATATAAATAAAACGCACATACCTTTGTAAAAAACCACAAGGATTGCGGTTTTATTAAACTCACACCCATTTTTACATGGTATGCTTTCAAAAGAAATAACTATTAATTGGATTGTCTATAAACTAATCTATTTTTTTCTAAGTTTTGGATATGACACAATAAATTATTTTGATGCAAAAATGATTTGTATTATTTTACCCCTAAATCACAAATCTTATAATTATTAAATCTTTTAACATAAAACATAAACAACCCCAAAATAGTTATTTAAAAAACAAGTTAACAATATATTTTTTCGAATACCATTTTTATATTTTTAAAGAATTCTTGTGTAAATTAATTAATAGTTATAGTTTTGAATTACCTTATAAATTGATATCTTTTTTTAATTTGTATTTTGTAAGTATTGTGTTTTTATATGTATGGGTTAAGTTGTGCATTAGCATAAACAACTAGGGAATTCTTTTCCATACCAGTTTGACAATACTTACATCCTTAGAGTAAGTAGAAGGCTAAACCGTGTAATCATATACAAACACATAACACAATTAAACTTAGAGTAAATTACCGTTTGCATCCTTGAGGTTTGGTGATTTTGATCATTGCATCCCTACAGTTTAAAAATCCTTAAATACACCCTAACATTTCATTTTTGTTCCCATTTGAATCCAAAATCTAACACCGTTAACTTATTCTGTTAACTTTTATAAAATGACAAAAATGCCCACCTCTCTAATCCTCTCAATCTCCACCTCTCTATCCTCTCAAATCTCGACCTCTCTAATCCTCTCAAATCCTCGTAAAATCATCACCGGAGAGTACTGCAATTGACGATTATCACAACCGCTGTGAATCGCCGGAGAGTACTGCAATTGACGATTAAGGATGAGATATCAGCTCCTGAATCGACTTCACGATGGATTTGATGAAGCCGATGACGGAGGAGGTGTCGCCGTCGTCGTCGGAGTCAACGGAGGAGATGACTCGGTCGACTCGGAGGAGGTGCGAGTCGGCTTGGGGTACGAGTGAGTTGAACCGGCGGTTTACGACTCGGCATCGATTATGGTTTGGTGTCGGAGATGTGGTTAAAGATTGTGAGGATGACTCGTCTACTCGGAGGAGGAGCGAGCCGGCTTGGGGTACGAGTGAGTTGAACCGCGGTTTACGACTCGGCATCGGATTAGGGTTTTGTTGTCAGAGATGTGGTTTGAAGATTGTGAGGATGATGGGGTCCGGCAGCTGATCTAAGTCGTCGGAGATATTTTCCGGCGACGGTTCCGGAGATGAGAGTGAATTATTGATCGGAGAGAGTGAGTTGGGTCGACGGTGAGCATTGTTGAAGCGTTGATTTGACCGTTGACTTTTTTAGAATAGCAAGAGGGATATATTTATTGTGAGTTGGCGGCGGCGACGGAGATGGGGTGGTGGAGGTACCGGTGGTGACTGTGGCGGTGGTGGTGGTGGTTCTTCTGGCGGGTCTGTGAGCCTAGGGAGGCCGGAGATGGTGGTGGCGCCGGAGGAGGAGGAAGTGGAGGTGAAGTGGTTATTGACTCCAGAGAGAAAGAAAGGAGGAATTAGGTTAGGGGTTTTAATTTTAAGGGCATTTTAGACTTTTAACAAGAGAGTTAACTGAATAATTTAACGATGTTAGTGTTTTGGATTCAAATGGGAACAAAAATGAAACGTTAGGGGGTATATGAGGATTTTTAAACTGTAGGGATGCAAACGGTCAAAATCACCAAACCTTAAGGATGCAAATGGTAATTTACTCTTAAACTTATGTAGTCTCAATTCCTGTTAAAACTTTAAGTATTATGGGTACAATCTTTGAACATTATAGCATAAAATAAAAGCTCACATTCTTAATAGAATAAATAATATTAAAATAATTCAGTTTGAGAATCCAATGATAAGTTCTTCAGCAATATATCCAAAAGTTAAAGAAATCGAGTTGCTTGTAGAAAAACTATTATTATAAACTATTAGAAGCTCAAAATGTACCAAAAGTACCCTAATAAACACCAAAAGATTTAGATTTTGAACAATATACATAGTATAAGCAACCAATCCTAATAACATAGTCACATCGAGCAATGTACTATACATTGTATTTAGAAGATATTTCGTCATACTTAGAGGGCTGGAAAGAAGCCAAACCAAAATGAAACCATGCTGGAAAGAAGCCAAACCAAAATGAAACCATACAAAAAAGTAACATAGTAATAAACATGCAATATGTGATCATATGTTGTTAAATCCTTAGATAAGATGCTACAACAATAGTTTTGATCAGAGATATCAACAATCCATATCATGTTCAAAAAAATCAAGTGATTAAGCTTAACTCATATTAAGCTGAAGAACACTTGCATAGGCTAATGTTTGGCTTCAGCAACGAAAAAAGTCTCTTATAATGGTTTCTCTATAATCTATGGAATAAAGAAACACAAATTGAGCTTCAAGAACATCTATGCGAGATAACGTTTCTCATAATCGTTTGCTAAGTGAACTATCTATTTCCTTTGCTCTTGCTTCTTTACATCTATCTCCAGTGAACTTTGAATATTAGCAACACCACAATAAAGTAACAATAATAACTTAACAATATATATGATTATTATTCTGTTAAAAGTAAAGATTGTAGCTATTAGTTTAGTGATCTCTCCATAAGATTCCAAACTTCTACCATTCTAGCATTTTTTTCAGAAAAAAAGTATAATGGATTTTTCTAAAAAAGGTAGACTTGGCATCGTTTTTGGAGATCCTCAATATATGTCTTTCTTTAGCATATCTTCTCTAAAAACCTCTTGTAACAAAAAAATAAAGAAAAACGTTAAGTAAATTCATGAAACTAAAAAAATTGCCATTTGAAATGCAAACCTGCTGCCACTTTCTACTAAGAGTTTGTTTAGCTCACACGTCGGAGTTTGTTTAGCCTCACATATCCTTCGCTCAAGGCTTTGTTCTTATTGCTAAAACATTAATTACATCAGGAGCTAGCTCAGACCAACCACAGATCGAGTTGTCAAGTATGACAATGCCACAAAGAACGAACCGAAGTTTACATGAGAGAAGCACACCAAATAATATAATATGTTCAAAATATCAGTTACAAATGGACCACACACACTAAAAGGATAACAAGTTTATAACTAATTAGGCTAAAGACACGTGTAACACATGCGTTCAATCTGAAAATATTGTTGATGTTTAAAAATATTCATAAGTTATAATGTGTTGATAATACTTTGTATATCGACTTTATGTATAATTTTAACATTAGCTACATCCATGTTCGTAAACTTCGCTAGGCGCTCCCTAGTCGATCAAGCGAGGAGTTGAGAGTACTCGGTCTAGGCGGAGAGTACCTGGGAGTACTCGAACATGTTAAATTATAAAGAATTTAGTTTTGACAAATTAAATATATGTCAAATAACGTAAATTTACTAATACTTATAACAAAATATGTGAAAATGATATTCATTCTTTGATATAAAGACATATAAATTATGTTTTACTTTTGTTAAAGTTCAAATCGACCTGACTTGACCTACTATATCTGATTCTGGTCAAGGTTGACCACGTTTGATCGATTCTGAGTAATTAGGCAGAGTTGAAGAAAGTCGTCTCGACAATCTACCTTGTAACGATTACTCGGAGCGTAATCGGCCTGTAGACCTTGTTTTACAACCATGGCTACATCTAATATTAGCAGTTTTCTCTATTAATACTTATACGTCTAAATAATGTAAATATGAAATGAAATAAACTTATAATAAAACCTTTAAGTAATAAACAAATTAAATTGAACATGAAAACAATATTTCAAATTCATAAACATCCGAAAATTTCTATGTATACAACATTTGATGTTTTGTTAGTGATTTTCTATCATATCTAATATTAATAATTTTAATCCGTGTCTACCTTTAACTCGAGATAATGCAACATAGAGCTGACCATGATAAACGCTGGTTGTTTAAAAAACAAACCAACTATGGATAGTGATTGTCATTGTCTCTTATTTATTGTCATTGCAAAACACACTGTTAACAGGAAGTGTTTTTTTAATTTAAAAGAATCATTTTGTCTCAAGGTGATAAAGTCAACCATAGAATAAAAGTACGATTTTTAATATTACTTCTAGATACATCAGAACAATTTTCATTTATCAAACCAATTTCAATCAAACATAATAATAATATGACGATACACAAAAAGAAATAAAAAAGTTTAAAAACTAAAAGCATGTAATACCTCTTTATAGATGGATTGTTGAATTAGATTACCTTCAAATCAAAAAATAAAAGTAAAATAATATTAGTTCAAAAACATAATTGTAGATAATGATAGGTAAATCATAATCGCAGAGGACGAAAACTTAATATAAAAAAACAAATACCTTTTGTTGAAGAAAACTTGATGAAACCGAAGCCAGAATGAGAACGTTGATGAAGTCTGTCGAAGGCACTATCACAATTCTACAGGTTTTGTTGATGAATTATTTGAATCAAGAAAAAATATAGGGTATAATTTAATTTTCAAAAAATGTGCTCTAATTTAGGGTTAAATTTTCAATTTTTTCTTAAATACTATTGTATCAGAAGTTGACTTTTAGTCAAATAAACCTATACTAACACTAAAAACAGATACATATTTAAGCGGGAATTGAAAAAATAAAGGCTTAAAAGAATGACACGTGACACTAAAGTTATTGTTTTATTAATAAGTATAGATTCACACCTTATGACATTTATAAAATAACCTACTACTTTAACCCAAGTGAACTTGAATTAAATACTCATTCTTCATAATCAAATGATTGTTCTCTTTGAGACATTTTATCAAACACTTTGTATGTAGCTTAACACATTCAAATTTAACAACTAAATTAAATGATGGTCAATGCAAGTGCAAACGCAAACAACCAACAATAGATCATTTAAAGAGACAAAAACCCAACCAACACTACACGTAACCAAACATAATCTAAGCGGACACCAAAATTAAATATAATGCAACGTGCAAACACGTCTTTGAAGTTATAACATAAAGGCAGTATCACCTGGACTCAATAGATTTGGCTAGATTTGATGAAACTTTTGTTGGTGTCTTGAGTCCAATAAACAAAATTAGATAATACCAACCTCTAATTTCAGATTGACCAAACCCTCTAGAGGTGTACCTGTACACCTAAATTTTAAACATTAAGTCGACCAGTGGAACAACAATACCAACATCAAAATTGGAGACACTTGAAGCAAGCAATGAGAAAAAGCCTTACCTTGCTTATGCACCAATATATGATATTCACAACCCTTGAACTCGAGCATTCCCCCTTTCTCCTTATATTAGGGGTTCTTACACCGAATGGTGTACGGTCTTTAACGACGGTGGCTTGCAGTGTGCTTGAGGTGTTAACAAAGGCATACAAATTCATATATATGTGGGTTCAACTTCAGGTGTCACGATGCCGCTGAGGGTAGCAAAGGGCCATTAGATTTTAATTAAGATGAATATATCATTCAATGGGTTCAGTGAATGAGATGAGATGAAAGAGGCGAAAGGTAAAGATCAAGGAGGCAACAAAAAGACGCGTCTGACATTATATAGATAATAACAACAACATACCCGGTATATTCCACTGGAAGCAGAATATGGGAGGGGTTGGATGTTGGCAAACCTTACCACTATCTTTTTAGGATAGAGAGACCGCTTCCAATGAGACCCCCGACTCGAAATGAAAAAAACCACAAGATTACATGCACATTTTGTATATTTCAAATAATAGTTTAGCAAAACACAACGACACATAGACCCACATACACATCTCATGCAATGAACAAAAGATAAACATATTTTAAAATAAAAAAAACGCACATTCAATATCAGCACTCCTAATTACTTTACTCTATGATTTCCCTAAAAGCTTCTATTCTTAATCTTATATAAGCACTTCACATATAAAGGAAAATAAGAGTCTACCTATGTCACAAGCATGTACTATCTCAACTGATTCCCACTAACAGTCATTAACCTTAATTATACGCCTCCAATCACTCCTATTCTCGATCATGTGCTCGGAAACTCTAAAATGTCCCGCTTAATCAACTCTTCCCATGTTAACTTGGTCTTCCTCTACCCAACTTACCATTTAAGACAATGTTATCTACAGTTCTAACCGTGCTGTCATCTGTCTCCTCTTCACGTGTCCAGACCATCTCAATCTCCCTCCCGATTTTTGTCAGTGATGCATCCACACATAATCTCTGTCGTAACACGTCTTTCCTTATCCGATCCATCCTTATGTGGCCGTACATCCACCTCAGCATTCTCATCTCTGCGACCTCCATCTGTCGTCCTTGTGACTTATTCATGGCCCAACAATCTGTTACGTATAACATAGCAGGTCTTACTGCTACTCTATAGAACTTACTGCTACTCTAAGTTGATAAATACATATTACTTAAACTTGAAGGGTATATGTATTCAAAATAAAAAATAATTTATGGTTTTTAAAGTACAAAAATTTTTATGATCAAATTGTAAAGAATGAAAATGTACTATATATACAGATCAATTATATATATAAAAATGTAGGACATTAGTTCATTTTTATTAATAATTCATAAAATAATAATAATATATATAACTGATGAATAATACAAAATTATAATACCAATACAAACTGAATGTACCAAATAACATACTTTACATAAATTAAAACCAATACAAACCATAGTATTCGATAGAACTTCATTCACTTGAATTTTGAAACCATTAGAGATTCTTCACTGTTTCATCTATAACTACACAATCAACGAACTAAAAGGTGAAGTGGTGGGTAGGATTTCTGTCCAATAGAGACCACTTAAAACAGATTTCATGTCTACTCGAACGAACGTTTTAGTCTCCTAGGGACCAACAACCAAAACATATGTATGTACTGTCGGAGATGTCCTCGCAACCAAAGTCGCAATGGATAAAAGTGTCTCGTAAATATGGAACACTAAAAAGAAGATGGTAATCTAGAAAAATGTAAGTATGTGCTAAGTCAACTGGCTTTTGTTTGTGTAATGTAGTGTTTTTTGTATCAAAATTCTGTCACAAACAAGGAACATATCCTTGTTAATATATTGTATATCATGTAACAGTTTCAAAAGAATATACCAAAAGTCTCATTAATAACGTTATACCATAGTCTCGTCATTACACTAAGTTAATCTTGTACTTGAGTGATCATTAAAAATTTATCCAAAGGTTTATTAGTCTTTCAATGTGTGACAAAAAACCTTTTTTATGTACTCATCACTTTCGAGTTTGTTTTTATCACTCCATCAATATAAGATAAAAATCAAATATTTCGACTTTTTGATTAACTTTGAGCATCAATATCTCATTATCTTAGCTCCGTTTTGGACATGGTTTAACTCGTTATGATCCTCTCACAAAAGAATACAAAACTAATATAAATAATTATTATATTAATAAATATAAATAATTATTAACCTCCAAAAGAAGTGAAAAATCAATATATTCACTTAAATTTCCCCAAGAATATACTTATATTGCTCCTATCTCTATTTTTATCATGTGTATCATACTAAAGAGTATAGTGAACAACTTTATTTTCTACTAAAATAAATCAGATGCCCTTTTTTTGAGGGAAGCTTGGTTTCAATATACAAGCTGCAACCAGCAATAGGGTCCCAATAAAAAGCTCTAGAACCAAATGTTTATCTCCTGAACTATGATTTACTATCGAGTCTATTCTATCATTTTAATTAGACACACTCTTGATCAACTCTATCAGTCTGAAAGAAACAACACATATACTCGCTTAAAAACAAAGATGCTAATGACATTACATGATAGTGACATTTACCATTCTATAAACGCCTTGATAGCAACATCAATGATATCTTCGGTTTATCATCAACTTGGCAAAATAACAAGCTTCCGCTACAACTCATCGTTATAATAATAAGTTGCAATGCCTTTAGTTAAAAAACAAGCACAATCTTTTACTTGTAGTAGAAAAGTCAACTTCAGATTGAAACTGATAACAATTTGATACGTGCAACTTATCAATGCAGAAGATTAGTGTTTTTTTTTCTATGTCTCAGTGGCAATTGCTTCAGTAGTTACTTATGAGTACTTTTAACTTTACTTCAAATGGAACTTGTGATAGTTTTGTATATTTGTTCAAACCTAGCCTTTCTGAACTAAGTAGTTGGTATAGAAGTTACATTATATGAGACACCCCTAAGCAAGTTACCCACAAAATTAAAATTTGCAAAAGCATATTTACTTCATTGTTTTCAAGTTACTTTACCCAAGGTTGAGCTAGGCCCTAATTGTAGTTGCTATATTCTGAGCTCTCCATTCTCGCATTGTTCATTATGTTGTATCTTTGATCTCATGGGAGTTTTTAATCGAGTGACCAAATTTTATCCTTTGTTCCATCTGCACCCTCTCGTTTTCCAAGTAAATGACAAGAGTTGATTCGAATAGCTAGAGTTTTGGGTGACACTAGTGGTTCACTATCGTTGCTTTTCTCCTTTTTCTCGCCACTCCTGATCAACGTACTCTCAAGGTCTAAACTCACCTTCTTCAACTTTGTTCAAGTCTAATTAACTTTCAATTCTGGAACTCCACTTCTATTCAAGCTTCATCTATCTTAATGTTTAACATTGTTTATTTTCATTAATGTTATGAATTTTTGTTAGATTCAAATTTTGATGTGTGGTTTTGATTTTATGTCTTTTTGATCATTCTAATTTTATTAAGCTCTGTTTGATTTGGTCCATTTAACTCGCCACTCATTCTGACTTAAACCTATTTTGACCCGGACCATATGAACACTTCAAAAATTATTCCATTTGACCCGATCCATCTTGACCCGACTCATTCTTACCCGCACGCCACCCAATCCACCCGTCCATGTTACCAAGTCTATGTTGGGGAATTCTCGAAAATTACTGGATAAATCTGAAGTCGGTGTGATCACTTTCAGATCAAACAATTGGAGTGTCTACCAATGTTTTGATTGGATAAAATCAGATTGATTCTAGATTGGATAAAATCAGATTGATTCTAGATTTTCGTAAGAATTTTGATTGAGCAAATTTCAGAAGATCAAGAAATCGGAATTTCTTTTTAGGGGATCAAGAAAAACCGAATATGCAGGAGCGTATTTTAGTTTCAAGAAAAACTGCTTCTTGGGTAAATTACACCTTTAGTCCCTCAAGTTTCACGAATGCATATTTGGCCTGAAATTAAATTTCTAATGCATTTTCGATGAAGGACTTTTGTCTAAAAATAAAAATTTTCAAGCTGACCTGGCAGCTCGACCCAGCCAGGGGCTCTGCCCCTTGGACCCTGCCAGGGGCTGCCGCCCTTGGACCCCGCTTCTCTCGGGGGCGCTGCCCCCTGGATCCCCGCCAAGGGGGCACTGCCCCTGGATCCCCCGTTAGGCCTGATGACATTCAAATAAGCGTGCACTCTTATTTGAATGACACATGCAATCTCTAATTACACTAAAATATTCAACAAACCTCCCCCATTTTAGTGTAATATTTGATTAACTAACTAATTCACAACAACCAAACAAACTAATGCATAAATGAAATATCATGACGATTGAATTTCACATTAGTATATTACACATTTCAATATTCTAATATCAGTGTGTCACTTAGGATTGAACCCTTAATATTAATATTGAATACATGAAGATAATATACACATCAGTTTATATACATAAATCTTACTTGACACATTCTTTTACTAGCTTATGTCCCTATCCTTCATAAGCATATCAAAGCCAAGTCCCAGCTTTTTGAAGCAACTAAACTTCATGCTCATATAGGTAGATCTTTTTTCTTGCACCTGCAAATGCA
This sequence comes from Flaveria linearis, assembly GCA_024085815.1. NCBI lineage: Eukaryota > Viridiplantae > Streptophyta > Magnoliopsida > Asterales > Asteraceae > Flaveria > Flaveria linearis. The sequence goes on from JABSNV010000565.1 coordinate 65,139, forward strand.
ATTTTCTAAAAGAACTATTAAGAAGATATACTTCAACCTTCCTTAACTTGCAGATCTGAACACATACCTTTGGGATAATTTACTATTGTGTTCCAAACTCTAGATGTAAAGGAAGATATACTTTAACCTTTCTAACTTCCAAATCTGAACACATACCTTTGGGATAATTTACTGTTGTTGCAGGATCGAATATGGGTGGTTTTTCTCTCAACTCACTGTGAACAACACTCAGCAAGAAGTCTATGAAGAGTTGATCATAATATACCAAGTAACAAGCAATAAGAAAATTAACACAGGAAGTAAATTTTCAAGGTACTTTTATATTGCTTCTCAACTCAAAGGATTACAAGACTCTTGGACTCAAATCGCTTATCTAAAGAGTTACAAGGAGAAGATATATATAATACTACCTACAGCCGGATATACTTTGATACAGTGGACACCTCTAACCTTACATCTATACAACAAGACTCTAGGTGAGGTCTTTCAGACATTTTGCCTGAGAGTTGGTAGTCAGGACATGTCCCTGACTTACCTTTTGTCACCAACTAAAGTTGGTACATGTACTATCATAAAAAGGTGAACAGTAGAATAAAGTATGGTCAACAACATGGGCTTTAGGAAGATGCCATGCTGTATCAGAGGTCTGCAGCGGACTGTCAGGGACCATACTTTTATCTGCTGGTCATAGCAATGTCTTCCGAAGGATAAAGTGCTTCGGAAGTATAACTTCTCCGAAGGCACTTATTCTTCGGAAGACTGCTTCTTCCGAGGCTTGGAGTCTTCTTTGTCTTCGGAAGCAGACTTTGTCTTTAGCTCTTTCATCAGACTTTGTCTTCGGAAGCTTTCAGACTTTGTCTTCAGCTCTTTCATCAGACTTTGTCTTCGGAAGCTTTCAGACTTTGTCTTCAGCTCTTCATCAGACTTTGTCTTCGGAAGCTTTCAGAATTTATCTTCAGAAGATAGTCTTCAGCTGTTGGCTTCAGCTGTGTCTTTAGCAGTTGACTTCAGCTTTTGCCTTCAGTAGATATCTTCAGCTGTTGGCTTCAGCTGTTGTCTTCAGCAGTTGACTTCAGCTTTTACCTTCAGTAGATATCTTCAGCTGTTGGCTTCAGCTGTTGTCTTCAGCAGTTGACTTCAGCTTTTGCCTTCAGTAGATATCTTCAGCTGTTGTTCTTCAGACTTTCAGAAGATCTCTTGCTCAGCTTCGGAAGCCTTTGAATGTAGTACCAAAAAATGACTATGTGAAGTAGTTTTGGTGCACCAGCCTCATCATGATCCAACAAACTCCCCTAGGCTGATGCTACCAAAACTTCACTTCCCTCTTCTTCTCAAAGTTCTCAGCACTATGGAAAGTAGGTGTTTATCAGTGTCTTCATTCTTTCCTGATGTGGTGCTGAGAATCTTATACAGATCCTTGGTAGACAAAACCTCCACTCTGTCTCCTTGGATTATATGTACCCTTTGTTGTGGCCCTCTGAAGAGAGTTAGTTGATGGGAACTATAGTCATATTCCCATCTAACTATTGGTTCCAATTCAGGACCTTCCACCATCTGTAGAAAGGCTGTGCCTTTGGTGGTTGGTCTTTCCTTGTCTTCCACTCTTTTCAGCTTCAACTCTTCTGTAATCTTGGCTCTTCTACTTTGTTCAGCCAAGTGGAGACCGCTGATATGATTTCTGATGTGTGCAGCGGTCTTAGAGTTGGAGGGATTGGAGAATGGCTTCTCAGCAAGCTCAGCAAGATCAAATCTGCTGAGATGCAGGAGAGAAGTGGCATTGAGCCTGTTGGTTTCACCATTCTCCCTTTCACAACAAAGTTGTGAGAAGGTTCATCGAACCTCACTGGATTATAGCATTCCTAGGTCCAGGAGATTGACTAGAAATCCTGTCCTCTCCTGTATCCAGTAGAGTCACCAGTCTCCTTCTTAGTCTCTTCTCCTCAGCATTGAGGGTATCGGAGTTGAGACCAAGAAGTCTTGCAGCCTGGCCAAAGTGTCTCTAGGAAACTCAAGAAATTGCCTAGGGTGAGGGAGCTTGAAGAGTTATCAACATAGGTGATGTTGATAAGCTCTCCCTCACAGGAGATGCTGCTCAAAGTGGTGCAGTTGATGAGACTCGTCTTGAACTCCTTTATTTCCTCAAAGGAGAGATGTTGAGGAGGCTGAGGGGATAGTCTTGGTTTGTTGGGTAGGCTTAGGTTTAGTGGTTTTGGGTTGTGTCTTGGGTTTTAGGATGGGTAGTTTGGGTGGTTGAGGTGATGTGGTAGGTTTGGGTAGAGTTGTGGGTTGAGGGGTGAAGGTTTCATCAGTGGGTTCGGTTTTGATGGGAAAAGGGGTTGGTTCTGGTGTGGGTTGTGGTTGGTTGTGGTTGAGTGGCTGGGGTTGAGACCGTTCCCTGTACCCTCCTGTACATCTCCTTTCTCTTCCCCAGACGGATGTCAGCTTTGATTTCACTGACTATCCGTTGGAGTGTCCTTTCGGACATAGGTCCCACCTGCCTACCAGAGAAGCCATGAGCCGGAGATAGTCTTTCATCCAGGCTTTGTCATTGGACTTCTTGGTGGCAGTGACCCCCTTCTCTTCCTCCCTCCTCTTCTTCTCCCTCAACTTCTCCCTAGCAGTCTTCTTCTTTCCTTCTCCATTTGATCCTGCTCTTTATTGTGGAGCAGCAGATCATGTCATCGTCATGTGGAGACAGTTCAGGAAGACTGAAGCCTCTTGAGAGTAGGAATTTAATCCTGTCCTCTCTCAGCTTCAGGGATGCTTCTCTTCTTTCTCTTCTTCCCTCTCCAAGGTCAACCTGGCTTGTTCTTCTTGCTTTAGCCTGGTTGACCTCTCAAAAGACACCAACTCCTCTAATGGTAGCAGGAGTACTCCTCATTGACAGCTCCTAGGCTGATGAGCTGGTCAATGAGTGCTATTCTTCTCCTTTGGTTGATTTCTTCCTGATTGGCTGCAGCTGCCTTAGAACTAGCAGCTAGCAGCTTTTCAGTAGGAAACCTACCTTTCTTTTTGAGCTTCTCAATCCTCTCCTCCTCCTGAAGCTCTTCCACAGTCAATTTTCTTTTCCTTTGTCTTTGGCGGTGCTTGACTGTGGTGGTTCTTGGATGGAGGGTTGTGATTGAGAGAGAAGTTCAGCTGGTGTTTGGGTTGGAGGAATGTCAGAAATGTCCTCCCTGCTCACCTCAGATGCTATTTCAGCAATAACATCTGTGATGGTCAGTTCCTCGGACATCTGAAATAAGCCTTCCGCAGCTTCTATTTCGGCTCGGAAGACTTTTCTTGTTCTTCCGAGGCTTTCATGTAAGCTTCGGAAGCTTCAGCTTGAGCTTCGGAAGATGAGACTGCTGCAAGTTCTGTCCCATCTGTTTCAGTTGCTGGGCCATCAGTCCCCATTCCCCTTCGAAGCTAATCTCAGGTTCCATGTGGACCTTAGGTGACCAACTCTTCCACAGTGGTAGAAGGTGCAGTCAGTCTTTGAAGCTCCTCAGCCCCAAAATATATGAGTGTGGTGTCGGGGCTGGGCTGTTCTAGGGAGGATCTCAATACAAACTTTGTGAAAAGTCTGTAGAGATCTTGAAGCATCTTTGAGTCAATCTCTAGAAAAGATTGAGATGACTCGGGTAGTGTGATGAGTTGGGAAGTAAGGGATTGGGTCTGTGGTTCCTCAAATATTTGTCTCTGAACTTTCTCCCCCTTTTGGTAGCATCATCTTGAGAGCTAGATGAGCTAGAGGTAGAAGTCAGTGAGACCTGAATTGGTACATGCCTAACAGACCTCTCCGTCTGTTTCTCAGCTAGTTTAGCCTTGAGAGTGTTAATCTCAAGTTGCTGAGTGGCAGTCCTTGATTCTAAGATCCTCACCTGTGATTCTAGGTTGGAGACCTTAGAAAGCAAGTACTGAAGTGTTAGTTGCATACTTCCTCATCTTCATGAGAAGAATCACGGGGAGATGAGATAACATACCTAGTATGCTCACTCTCACCACCAGATGTGGCTTCTTGGCACCCTGGTTTCCTTTGCTCAGAGTCATCTCTTTCAGAGATGTCTATGGGCAAAGTTGCCGTAGACTCAGTCCTAATTATGTCCACTGTCCTGAGAGCTCAATGAGAGACTCTGAGTAGTGGCAGCTGAGCCTACATGAGTCCCCTCCACAGCAGTGGGACTCACCTCAGTAACTGGCTTCTGATGGAGGATAGAGACAAGGGATCCTCTTGGCTCTGTTGATCTTTCAGAGGGTGTTGTAGATCAACTTCATGGCCATGGAGAGATGTAATCTCTTCATCAGTGCGGAGTAAAAGGTCAGTGAAAGAGGGTGGTTAGTCCTACTAACCCGGGACCTAGATCAATGTCTACAGGCATTGAGCCTATGATGGGGCTGTCCCTAGAAGGCTGCACAGGGGAGTGTAGAGACTCACCCTGGGGCTTAAGGCTTGGGGTCGGGCTCAGGGGTTTGAGACTGAGGAGGCTCAAAACCCACATTGAGGTCAATTGTGAAGGATGGTGTGACCTCGGACTGAGTGGGAGGCCATGATTCCACTCTAGACCTTTGGGTGTGAACAGGAGGAGCTTGTTCAATCAGAGTAGATTGAACAAGGGTTCGTTTTGGACGTCTCTGGTATGTAGCTTTGATAGGTAAAGAAGGTTTTGGCATTGTGGTGGATGTTGCTGGTGTGGGTTCATCACCTGTGGGGATAACAGGGATGTCACCAGGAGCTATGCGCTCAGTCATCTCTGGAGGTAGTGGAGTGTACCTTCCAGTGAAGTTGGCGGACATCTTCTTCAGTATCTTGAAGATGGTAGGCCTCACTTGTGGAACAGTACGAGCAGCTGCGCAGACAGCTTGCTCGGT